>JANWGL010000061.1:0-16600 GCA_025200755.1 Ceratobasidium sp. C01
GCTGAAACGGCGTCAATTTTGTGTCAAAACAAGCCGAAAAATGTCAATATTTGAGGGAAAAGCGGGTCTATTTGATTTAGAAAGTTTGTCCCCCTGCGTCGGCTGCCAGGGGGACAGGGGACTCATCAAAAATTCGCGTCGCGTCGATCCCCCAGGGGACAGGGGACGACGCGAAGGTCGTAATGGTACAGTACCTCTGACTAAGGCACAGATCGCCACAAAGGCGGTTATATTCAACTTCTTAGAGGATCTTAGGAGCTCCTCTGGCGAGTGGGACCCACTCGAGTTCAAGATGCTCACCAACAGTCTGCGAGCCTTCTCGCTTATCGATTATGACACAAACTCCGGGTCGTACTCGATGCACCCACTCGTACGCGATTGGTGTCGTACTACTGCGTCAGATGCACTAGCCGTGCGTGAATGCGCTACATGGGTGCTCTCGTTATGCATGAGCTGGGAATATAGCTCGGAAGACTATGCGCTCCGGCGTCAAGTCTTACCGCACCTCGTATCTGTCGACTCGGATCACACTCAGATGGTACCTGAACTTGCTCGGAATTTAGCCCTGGCGTACAAGGAAGCTGGATCTTATTTAGCGGAGGAGAGGCTTGAGGCGATTGCACTCGAAGCTAGCAGAGACATGCTAGGCAACGAACACCCCACCACGCTGACTTGCATGAACAACCTGGCGTTTGTATTCCAGCGACGGGACAACTTGGAAGAGGCAGTACCGCTGTTGACCGAGTTGGTCGAGGTCAGGAAGCGAGTGTCCGGCCACGAGCATCCCGATACGCTCACGAGCATGTACAACCTCGCCATTGCGTATCGCGATCAGAAGCGGTGGGAGGAGTCGGAGGCGCTGTTCCTGGAGGTGATCGAGGCGGAGAAGCGGGTGATTGGCGCAGAGCACAGCAACACGCTCACGAGTATGGGTGAGCTTGCGACGACATGCCGAGGGCAAGGTCGGCTGTCGGAGGCGGAGGCACTCCGAGCTGAGGTGCTTGAAACGTCGCAGAGGGTGCTAGGCAGAGATCATCCAGACACGCTCTTGGCTATGCACAATCTGGCGGTGACATACACAGAGCAAGGGAAGCTGCAGGAGGCGGAGTCGTTGATGGAAGAGACAGTTGCTCTGCGCAACCGGGTACTAGGAGAGGCACATCCTGAGACTCGAAAATCTGTCATGGAGCTTAAGTATTTTCAGAGACGTTCGTGATAGGTCTTCGTACTCTCCTCGTGTATATCGTCAGACGGCGACGTGGTCGCCGTAAAGAACAATCGTAACACTTATAAATTGAGAGATAGAAACGATGACAAGAGGAACCGAGGAGGACCCGGATCCTTTAAAGGAACCCGGGCCCGCATACATGAGTATACAGGCACGTAAGCGTAGCCGTGAGAACCCCTCGCGGCTACTGCATAGATCCATACCGTATCCGTTACCGCAGCCGTTACACTCGCCCTCCATGTGGCTCCCAGCCCCCCCCCCCTTCAGTCCTCCGTTTCCTTCCCCTTAGTTCCCTTCGACACGATCGACCCGTTCGCCCGACTGAGAGCCCGACTGGCGGATCAAGCCACCCAATAGCCGAAGTAGGTGTTACGCGGTAGCCGTTTCAGAGTCGTGGAGACGTGGATACAGAAGGGAGACTGTTGAGATAGCAACCAGGCGAGACTACCAAGTAACAAGAGTCGACGTGGCGATGTGACTCTAAAGGTAGTTCGAAGAACCTAAACACTTGTTGCTGATGTACGGAAGGATACAGAGTGATACTAAACTAAAGAATGGTAACTAAGTACCCTACTTTGACGCTGTAGCTGGTCTAGCGAGAGCGGCGATCCAATGCTATCCAAGGGAAGTAAAGTGCCCTGTGAGCACGTGCTATGTCTTCAAGCTACCAGGTATCTGTTAGGACTTACTTGAAGAGTAGTGACGCGGTGACAGGGGACGAGGTACAACTGATGGAAAGAGCTTGGAGCGCAGCGACAAGCGAGAGAGCTGGAGTTGAGAGTAGGAGACTTGGGAACACACTGAGAAGTCTGGTAGGTAAAAGAGGATAAATTCTAACTACATGCAACAGAGCCTTTATATACTAGTAAAGCGATGGAGTCACTAACTGGTCCGAGTCATACCAAAGCTAAACATAGCGCGTAACCGTACGAGTCATGAAACTATATGAGTCAGAGTTTGTAAATAGCACAGGAGACCATACCTGCTGCCGGTTACCTATGACTCATCCTTTGAGTCATATCTACTAAGTCCCGTGTGTAACGCTCTGCCCAGGTGTATGCGTGAGAGTCAGCAACCCGTAACATAGCTCCCCCAGCGTTGACAAGGGACGTACCTGCTTGTGCAATACCGCCCTTGGTGGCTCGACCAGTGTAGCTTCACTCCTGGCAGCTCGCTCGAGATCGGCCAGACTGATTTCCTCGATTCGAGTGATGGAGTCAATGTCCGCATAACGAACAATCCTAACCCGCCCGAGAGTTTTGTACACTAAGTATGAGTAGGCCGCATAGACGACGATAGCAGCCGCTTCCGATTCCCGGTACTGGTTCCTCCACCGTCTCCTGCACATCCGAATGTACACTGGGGTCCCAGCTTCAAGAGAGTAGGCTGGGTTGGCGTGTAATCCCATGAGGATAGAGTGGATCACAACACCAAAGAGAATGAGCGCTCCGAGAATGAGCACCACGATGAGGAGGATTGGCAGCATGTCGTAGCGGGAGGGTAGAAATCAAGGGGAAGAAACGATTTTGGGATTATGGTAGCCACGCTAAATACATCAGGAAGACGCCAAACAATCCCCATAACAAACAACCAGACCAATATTCCGCTCTAAGTTCACCCTCGCCCCATGCTCCCCATTGATCTTCGTCAATCTCCCATGCTTCTGCCCAGGGTCGGTCCTTCTCTTCCGGAGGTAAGGTTCCCCAGTCGTCGCAGTCTGTCTCCTCCGCTTCCCTGTTCCATACTTCCAGATTCCCTGGTGCCCATTGTTCCACGTTCCTGCCATCAACCGACGGGTCTCGCCAGTACCCTTCTTCGCAGGCTTCCCTGCGTAACCTTACTCGTCTGTCCAACTCCGGTTCTGGAGTGTTAGAGCGGGAATCCCCTGATTGAGGTAGCTTATACTTTAGCTTAGACCAGATATGTTGGGTGATGTGGGTCTTACCTCGGGATATGTATTCTTCCGCGTGTACTCCTTCCAAAGAGTCGTCAAATACCTGGGGCTCAAAATAGCCTCGCCAGGTGACTTCGACGCGCCAGTCGTCTTCCTCCGAGTAGTATTCGTCATCCCCGATGATAGCTTCCATGGTGGTTACGTTTGGTTGATCGTCAGTCCAGAAACTCTGTCCTGTCGCTTGCCATGAAGCCCATGAAAAGGCGCTTCGACAGCAGGCAATTCCGGGCTAGGGTACATGACTTGGCCTTCGAAGTGAGACATTGCGAGTATGAGAGTAGGTAAAGTGTGCAATAAAGGTGAAGTGAGGAGCGTTTGTTTGCTTCCTAGAGTGATAACTTCCCTTATAAGTCTCAAGTCTGATGGTAGCGATCGAAGTTTAGAAGCGAAGGAAGAACAAAGATATTCTGTTGTAAGACTATACAGGCAGGATACCGTTGTTGACGACGAGTACTAGGCAGTAAAGACAGGGTGTGTAGGGTACATGCATGGAAAGGACAGGCTTTCGAGAGGAATGAGAGTCACATATGCATACAGCGGGTTACAGATTAACGCAGCGAAGAGAGAACGGTCTGGCTAATGCCTATGGCAGCCCAGGCTGGCGAGCGAGTATGGCGTGGCTGGCTTGCAACTGGCTGCGCAGAATATACTCAGTAAGGTATCGAGTGAGTTCTGGGTTCTGACTTACTTGCAGCAGCTGTTGCAGGTCGTTATCTGCCTCAAAAGAGATGCCGTTATCTGAGATAGACATGTCGCTGGACTCCAAAGGGTAGGAAGCATGACTAGAGGTACGCGATGATGCAGGGGAGGCGTATGGGGGGCTAGAGTGCATTGCAGGGTCGAACGAGACGGCCTGAGTCCAATCTTCGATAGAAGCAGGCATTTCTGCCCATTGAACGAGGTCCGCCATGGAGACAGGTGCTTCCGCCGGCGTGCGAAGTGGAGAGGCTTCGCCAGACTCAAGGGATGGACTGCTAGAGGAGATGTAGATTTCTTCGCGTTCAGGGAGGTTGCTAACGTCGCCTAGAATGTTCCTGAGAGCAGGAGTGCCAAAAGTGAGGCGGAATCGTTCGGCAATGCGGATAGCAACGGAAGGATCATCCCTAGGGTCGCTAGGGAGTTGTTCCGAAGCAACAGGAGCTTCTGGAAGACAATCTCGACGATAGGTGACATCTGGGACTTCCTCGGTTTCAGGGGTAGCAATCCGAGGCACTTCTTCGAGGTGGCAGTCCCCAGAGGGATAGTAAGGCTTCACTTCGTCGTCTAGCTGTCCAAAGAGGGGTCTAGGCGACTCAGGACGCGATGGGCAAGTGTGGGAGCAACAGCGCGCCATGAAGTTGTTGAAAGGGGCTTCTGGATGAGGGAAATACCAGAAGTCGGACCCCGACGACAGAGAATAGGGAGATTCCGAAGGTGATAGAGGCCTAGGGCGAGGAGAGAAGGGCCAGGTATCTGGGGAATGCTGGGTGTATGCAGGGTCGTAGCTAGGATGCCATTCAAGACGATTGGCAAGCCCATTCATTGAATCGAGGAACATAGCATAGTCCGCAGCTCGAGTAAGCCCAGCACTGTGAGAGAAGGTGGGAACGCAGTACTTCTCTAGGCAAGGGAATTCTTCATGGATAGCCCATAGGCGCAGGATCTGCTGCATGCACAAGCACCAGATTTGGGTAGTGTGAACATGAGCGCGAAGGTCATTGATAGAGGGGTATGGAATAGTGAAAGAGTCGACTTCTGTGATACGTTCAGGTACCTCTGGAACGGGCCAGGTCCATAGATCTCTAAAGAGATTGTCGGAGGCATAAGGGAGATCCGAAGTCCATCCTTCCGGCTGTAGAATCTCGCCAGCAAGGACGAAGGTATGACGAACGACGTCCCGGAGGGCAGCAGCAGTGTCCGAATGGAGCCAGAACAAGGTCCAGCTGTTGAAAGTAGTTTGGGAGACGTCATGCGGACCAGCCATACGACGCTCAAGGATATTGGCAGTGTAGACGTTCTGAGGCGTCTTAGCGGAGTTGTGGAACATGTGAGTCTTGTGGAAGACATCACAGAAAAAGTAAATGCCTTCAGCGGCTTCGCCAGGGGACAGATGCATCCAGGACTTATTGGTGAAGGTGAAGGCAGGCATGGCAAGCAAGAGTATGAGGAGTAAGGGCTTGTTTAAGCAGTGAAGAGAGAGTATGCGCCAGGCAGATAAGAGTAGTGTGAGGAGCAGGATGTCTAGTGGGGTCCTGTTTTATAGTCAAAGAAGGTATGAAGGAGTGTGATGACTTAGACGTTCAAGCGAAAACTTGCTTGACTGTATCCGTAGTGATGAGGGTGAGCATCAGCAAAAACCCGGAGCTTCCCGTAGTACCGTACTACGGTTGGACTACGGCTGTACTACACAGGACTATAGATCACTACTGCAGATATACAGGTACTACGCAAATATGAGCATAATTTTTATTTTTATTTTTTTGTTTATAAGTACGTGCTACGGACACTACGAACACTACGGTACTACGGCGAACAACATCGTCCTGTAGGTGCAGTGCTAAAGATACAGACCCAAAGTGCAGATTCAGGTATTAGTCCGCATATCATCTTACGCGTGTTGCGTAGGTCTGTTCTGGGTGGCTTAGTGTACTCACCAGGGGATAGTTGGAGGTTTCGAGGCTCGCGCGGATGATTGACTCGAGCTCGCTCGGCGCTGCAATCAGTCGTTCGGCAAGGCATCCCTGCGCTGAGATGCACGCTGGTGCATCTCAGCGCATCCTGGGGGTTTTGGGGGACAATGGAATAGACAAGGGAGTGGGGACAGGAAGGTTTTTTCACTGAGCCATTGCGCGTGCTCAAAGACGGACTTGTGTCCACGTGGTTGTGAAGGCACTCGAAGCGAGAAACAGGGGGGCGTCCGAACGGGATGTCGTTGAGTGGTGGAGGGGTCGATGGGAAGAGTCGTCTCGCCTCGGGTTCGATTTTGCCGCGAGGTGCCATGGTCAAGTAGTTGGGCGCTGCTTTGGGATCAAGTCGGATCAAGGCCGTTAACAATAATGAACAAGGAGCGGGCCTCGAAAACTCACGTTTTGGACAATATAGTTTGCGTAGACATATCTTGTCCAATCCCTACACCTCGTAGTCTGATTATATACATTGTTACACTAAAATCTTATTGGAAAAAGACAGCGGTATATGCTAAAAACCTTATCTCTTTCCGGCTTGAGTGAGACGAGGGGGAGGCGGGCGTTTGAACGATGTGGTTGGACTACGAACGAAGAGTTTAGCTTCCCACACGATCAGACGCGGAAACAAGCCCGTAAACTTACTACATAGACACAGAAGTCCCCTCGCCGAAGGCAGATAGCGGGCGGCAGTTTTCCCGCGAGCGCTTGATCATCCTAACGATTTCGCGCGGTTGAGACGAGGGCTTGAAAACTAAGATGTTTCCTCAGCGATGCATTACATAGAGGGACAAATCACTTACAATATACTTCGTTCTCGGAGTAATCAGTGTCCTTAAAGGTCGCCTGAGAATGGGCGATAACTTACACCGCTTCTTCGTAAAGCGCGAAGTGCTGAACAGCCGCCGCAAACATAACGATCGTACGGTAAGGGAAATATACGGCGAACGTGGGAGAGGTCGGTGGCGAACGAGGTAGAAGTCGGTGGCGAACGGGGTAGAGGTCAGCAGCGTCAGCGTTGGGACGAGAGGCGCTGTCGGTCACGGGTGCACATGTAACGATCGAGATCGGGCGCACGCTTTCCCCCCGCGTGTCGTGCTCTAAAACAACTTTTTCGATACGCGTGCCGATTAATCAACAGGTTGAAGCGTCAGAATCGAACGCGAGCGATTAAATTAAATAGCTTATCTATCCGAGACGGGTGAGGGGCGCCTCGTCATACAAGTGGGCGCGTATAATTCGAAGCTGTATATTGAGAATCATTAGCATAACCGGTGAGCAGGATAATGCATGTACGTACCTAGTGTGGGGCGGGCAGAAAATCCAGTTGTCCGAAATTGTCGGTCATGCTCAACCTCTCGGCGGCTGCGGGACGGGGGCGTGCAAAAGGGCGAGGAGTCTGCGAGCGCCCCTTGCTAGGCGAGCTCTCGAAGACCGAGTTGCCTGTGAACTCCGCGGATAACCCGTCGTCGTCGTCATCCGGCTCTTGGTCCCGGTCGGTGTGCGAGTACGATGTAGAGGCGACAGACTCGATACACGAGGTCTCGGATAGTTTGGCGAGTAGTTTTGCGCGCTTCTCCGCACGCATGCACGGAAGCACGTCGAGCATAAGATTTGTACCGACAGACTTGTGACGAACCTGAGCATTTCCGCCCCCAATCATGCTGACCATCGTCTCATCGTCCTGTACCGAGACTTCGCTTGAAACGCTGATAATTGAGACTGGTCGGAAATTGTTGCGCCCGCGAGTCTTCGTTGAACGTCTCCGAAGATTGAGACAGAGGAAATGGAGGGGGCTCGACCGCGGCGCTCGTAGCTATACAAAATATCAGTTTCTGTAGAATAACGTGTGCGATCGCGTCTTACAGAGAATCCATACCAATTGATGTTTGGCGGTCGTTGCCTGGTGCATCGAGCAATCAATCGTATGACAAGAAAGACATGCTCCTCTGTTCAGCTATTGATGGCTCATACAAGCTTCGGCAGTCAGAGATGTGGGATTGATACGATTATCGATGGTCCGCGAGACGGGAGTTCCGGCGGTTGGAAGGGTCGGCGAAATAGAACTGGGGGTCCATGGCAGCTTCGCTGTTCATCGGGGGTGCTGTGATTGACATGAGAGGAGCGCCGGAGGTTTGGAACATTTTGTCGCCGAGTCCAGGACGGGCACCATGATAATCCAGCGTGTCGCTCCTGAAGCTGCCAATGGACACGGGGCATGAGCGCGTCCGTCTGGTATGTGCGCCGTTGCCCCGCGGCCCGTAAGCGTGGCCGAGTGAACTCCTGCCTCCATGGATAGGTTCTGACCAAACTGCCTGCCATATGGGCGATTGTGCAGGCTGACAGGCGGGGCGGCGGACATAAACGACAATGCAGGATCGCCGCGCCCATTGTGCGAGTGCTCGATTTGGTGCGTGTAAGGTTGGCGAGAGCGAGAGCGAACGTTGAATTGGCTAATTCGGTCATCAAGGATGGGTCGATACCTTCGATCTCGTTCGGTTGCGCGAGGATAGCTGTTGTCTGAGAAGTGCCGCACATTTACCACCAAGCAATAGAACCCGATGTGGAAAGTAGTCGATATCGTGCGTGGTCGGTGTGGGCACCAACTTAGGCGAATCGAGGCAGGAGTGATAAAGAGCGTTGTCGTTGGTGCCGGAAGCGAAGGACAAGGGGGGCTAGTTTACCATAAGTCATAGCCGCGATCTGGCGTAGATAAATATCCGAAACAAGGAATAGTGAACCAAACTGGTGGAGAGGAGTCCGATGAGCAGACAGCCGCGCACGATAAATAGCGGGCACGAGACGAGAGGAACGGTGGCCACCGAAAGTGGCAAACGCAGCCAGCTGGAAGAGGGTGTGGCAAGGACCGCAGGAGATGGAAACAATGTCACGATAAATAGCAGGCACGAGACGAGAGGAAAGGAGGTGGCTACCAAAAGTGGCGAACGCAGCTAGCTGGAAGAGGAGGATATGGCAAGAACTGGGGGAGATGGAAACGATGCCACGAGATATGGCAGGCACGAGACGAGAGGAAAGGGGGTGGCCACCGAAAGTGGCGAACGCAGTCAGCCGGAAGAGGAGGATATGGCAAGAACCGGGGGAGATAGATATAAGGGCGCGCACCCACGAGTCCGGAATACCGTAGATAAATAACCAAAACGAGACGAGAGAACAAAGCCAGTAGAGAGAGATCCGGTAACAAAGTCGCACGAGCGCCCGAACCAAATCAGAAACGATGCCACGATGAATGGCAAGCACGAGCAACTTGAGTTGATTTGTAAGGAGAGGGATCGGTTACAGGTGAGACGGGATTCGGGGGTTGGTAGCCAAGGTGCGCGACGGCAGAAACGGAATAGAACACAGCTTCCTCCATGCGAACGCTTTCAACATGGGCCAGAACAACAATTTGGCCCACTGCTTGGACTAGGGCGGCAAAGTCGAGTGCCACCAAGACAGGTGAGGCGAGGGGGCTCCAAAATCGGCAATTAGGCAGATTAAGCTAGGGAAGACTACGAGGGGCCGGTACACAAGTGGGGGAGCAACGGAACGAGAAAAAAGGCAGGTGCCTGAAGCGAGGTGTTGTCGAGTGATGGAGGAGCCGACGGAAAGATTCGTATTGCATGGGGTTCGTTTTTGCGGAGAAATAATCGGGTGCCGCTTGAGGACTAAGTCAGGCCAGGATCTATTGTCAATACTATTAGTGGAGAACAGGTAATGCATCGAAAACTCACATTTTGGACAATACATCCGTGTTATGCTTGGTCCAACCCCTACGTATCGCATTCCAACTATTATATTAACAACACGCGGCAACCGTTTCGATACACGCGGCAACGCGCTACCGGGGAACCTCCGAGACGTATACCCCATTCTGTACACGCCGTTCCCTTGAGCAGTTTCTGCGCATCCCAAAATTATAACGCTGTTATCGTCGGAACGTGTATGCACTCACCAAGTGTTTCTCGACCAGGCGTAACCACTCCTAGTCCAGACGCTCAACACTAGGAGCATCCCGGAACCGCCAGAAACGGTGCCGGCCAAGATGACGAACTCACGGTCAGCAACGAAAAGATCTCGTCGTTGGACCCTCGCCTCGCCTTGCTCGTCGCGTTGATGCTCAGCACCAAGCTCTCCCCATCGTCCCAGCTCGACAACTACACGGAAACGTTGGTAAAAATCGTCATATTCACAAAGAACACCTGTCCTCCGAGCGACTGCCGCATGCGCCTCTCCATGACTCAGGATGTCGACCAAATCCATCTGGTTGGGCCACTGGTTCAACTGCGACTCGTCAACCTTGAACCTACACATCAGAAGTTATATAAAGCTTCTCGAACAAAACCTCTCTGAAACTCACATATTCTGCGCAACCGGGTGATGCCGAGCTGATTGATGAGTATCAAGCGTAAAATCAGAGCACTACCCCGAATAATTTCTTCATTACTGAAAGCCTCGGTGGTGGCAGCAAGAGCTGGTTTGTTCGAGAGGGCGCGTGAGTATTTGATCTGCTGGTGCTGATAGGAGTGCTCTGAAGTGAGGCACCGGATTGGGGGGTGAGGCTAGAGCGAGGAGCAGCAGTAATCTAATTAGCCCATACAGAAAGCAAGAATAAGAATATGAAGTGAGGAAGAAGGAAAGAATCGCCTACGTGCCATCGAAAGACCAACGCCTCATCGATTCTTGCATGGTAGCGACATTTTACGTATGGTATCACCCTTTCTCATGCCTGGAGGGCGAAAAAAATAGCTCGTCAATAGTTGGAGTCGAGGTTGTGGTGAATATTGTGGAGGATAAAGATGGTCTTGAGGAGCGAAGGAAATTAGGCGGATGTCAGCATAGCCAGCAGTGAAGTCAGGTGGCAAATTCCCAGACGCTGGATCACGTGATATTATTAATTTCTCTCTTAGCGCTTATCGTCCTACATACTACTGAAACAATCTACTTATGATAACAAAGTACAATGAGTCCGGTCCGAACATGACCAAACGAGATAACAGAGCACGAATAAGACTAATAAAGATATGTATAAATAGGGGGTTATTGTAGTTGATACGTATTGTGCGATTTGTGTGCAGTTCGAGTCAGCTTTGTGACGCTTAGACGAACGCTACGAAGGCACACTCAGTATTTACGTCTAGTATGACTATTAGAAACTTACGTAGTATCTTATGCGTGCAAGTCTCATATCAGGGCCGATGCGTTGAAACCCCCTCGGGAGAAAGCTGGACAAATTCCGAATCGTTTGTGTGGCGATGCGAACGGAATTGAAGCGTAAAAGACAGATATCAGCATAGCCCTTCATAAATCAAGTAAATTCGCTTAGAATTCCGGATCAGGAAACTCACGTTAAATATAAGAGGAGCATCTTGCGCCCCTAATCAATACTAGATCTAGAAGTCTAAAGTATTCTCTTTCTACGCGAGCGGGTTTTGAGGAGCAATGACCAAGTATCACTTGTGCAATGTCAGCCGTTGTAGTTGCGCTAAATCACACCAAACGTACCTAATCGTCATATTCCTCGCTCCTGCCATCTTGGTACCAGTGTCGAACGAGCTTGTACAGGAAATGGGACGCATATATATTAAGATAAAACCTTGTGCAAAGCTGGAGAACGTCCGAGTAGAGTACTGGAGGCGGGTCCGGCCGGAACTGGCGATACTTTGGCGCTAGATGGCAGGTCATACGAATATCCGGAAGACGCACCACCGCGGTTGCACGAACACCATCGGACATGGCGTGCGAGGCAGAGTATAGACCGGTTAACCTTTCGGGGCCGGGAGTTATCTCGTTAAACATCTCGACATAGGCGAGCGGCTCTTTGAACAGTTCACCCAGCAGCCTGAAAAGGACACGTACTCGCCCAACCCGATAGCCTATAGAAAGAATGTCATTAGTGACAAACACCTTTTGTAAAGATTCACTGACAATGTATGCCGTGCTTGTTTGGCTCCATGAAGATCATGACGGTATCAAAGCGTGCGGGCCGGCTTACGCGCTGAAACCCGTCGATCTTCTCGGGTTGGGCACGTATCACATCGGTGTGCGGTCCCTCTGACTGTTTGTATGGTGGGGGAGGGGTAAGTAGCCGAGCACGAGGCCAGATCTCAAATTGGAAATTGACTGGAAGTTGGGGTCTTGGAAGTCGCTTTCGGAGATTCTCCCGGCGAAGGAACAGACGGAGAGAGTGGTCGAGATCTGCCGCACCGTGATTGTTCTGTAGGTAGCCGAGGTCGACGTGTTTGGGTTCCTTCGCCAGAACAACCTCAGGGACCGGGTGCCAGAAGCGCTGAGCCTGATCGTCTGGCTGTGCCGCCGGGTGAACTTGATCGACCGCCTGTGCCGATTCCTCCTCCTCCCACGCACCACCAAGTTTCTCTCGTGGGTTCCTCAGAAATTGGTCCAGCCGAACTGCGATATCCACTCTCATGGTAGCATCTTGTAGCTCGTCTGGGTCATCGACCTCCTCCTCGTCGTACCAGTCATCTAATTCCGCCTCCTCCTCGTTTATCTCGTCCCAGATTCTTTCTTGATCTATTGGTTCCTCGCCCTCATCCCCGCCGTCGCCGTCGCCCTCATCCCCGTCCTCTTCTTCTTCCTCGTCCTCGTCCTCGCCCTCGCCCTCATCCTCGCCCTCATCCCCGTCCTCTTCCTCGTCCTGATCTACCTGTGACGCGCCTGCCAAGTACGCATCGTGCATTTCAATCGCCTCCATGCGCTGGATGTAGAGCGCCATTTGTTTGGTCGCGTTCACTTTGTTTGATGCCCGATATCCCATTTTGGCAAAATCGATATGAAGTCACTCGGAGGTCTCTGTGTTAAATCCGTCTGGCGTCCCTAGCTTTCTGATCGAGTGCGCGTAGTGCTGCATCATATGGATCTTTGGAATCCCATGGAACCCCTTCTCGGTATTGAGTATACAAGTCTCTCTGAAGTAGGCCTTGTTCTCGTGAAAGGTACGCAGCGCCCTCTCCATATCACCAATCTCGCTATCGGTCAACGAAGATGAATGCGCCAGATACATGAAATCTAGCAGTGCGCGCCCAGCCGCAACGGCGCGATTTCCGCAGTCAGCCATCACGGGTAAGAGAACCTTTGACATCTCTTTTAGTTCGCGTCCGGTCCACTGAGAAACCGTTGAGATTCCGTTCTTGAAATGACGCATTCCAGGATATTCAGGCATCGTCCTATGGCGTCCATCGATCGTTGACTTGCCGAGCTCCTCGGCGACCCACTTGGTAAGATGATCCTTCATGACGCCCTTATGCAGCTGATGGAGTAGGTCCGGCGTCAACAGACAGCCCACGTCCACGTACGGATAGTCCGCCCAGAACGGTTTCTCGTCGTGCAGTCCCAATAGATTAAACGCGGCAGCCCCGCCACGTTTTTGGTGTCCGTCTATTGCGTTCACTACATTATCGCGAGTTCGGAGTGGTGGGTCCTCTAGATTGCCCCGTTTTTATGGCCTGACGGTGCAAAGCGGGCAGTACGTGTTCTTGATGCAAGCGATCTTGCACTGCTCCGGAAAATCTGCGGTGTACGCGGCAAGTACGGGGTAAATGCGCCTAACACCGCCGTCCGAACACACCAGCTCGACGCCGTTTTCGCACGCTTGCAAAAGGGGGGCTAGCATATCCTTCATGCACTTGTGGAACACTTCTCGCCTGTGCTCCGCGCGTTTCTCCTTGATCTCCCAATCAAGCTTGGGCACCGGCAAGTAACCAAGTAATATGTTCGCACACTTTGATATCCGCCGTCGGAGGCGCTTTGGCAGGTTCCCAATGGTCATATAGACCGGGTGCGCCTTCTTATCGCCGCTGAAGTTCGTCGACTTGGTCTCGTCCGATGATATGATTATTGATATGACGGTCCCATTGACCGCAATCTTCCCCTACACCCGGTGAGACCTTGATTCGTCGACAACTGCCTCAATCCTGATGCGTACCTGCACTTCCCACATCCACTCCCCGGTGTTAAGCTCGTCCCAGATGCACTCTGTCCTGTCAGGTGATTTCCATTTCCTTATCGCCTTGTATTCAATAAATTGCCCTAGTTGCTTATTTCGCAGGATGCCCTTCAAAACGCGCAATGCGTCCCGCTTCCACATTTCAACGGTTTCTGACCCACGGGCATTCCTGATCGTAAGTGCTTGAACTGTCCAATCCGGACCGTGGGGGAGTTTATCGACATTCTTCAACAGCTCCCGGTTGTTTTTCCAAGGCATCAACGACCTCAGCTACATGCGGTGAATTGTATCATTAAGAATACTGAGGGCACGTCGTACTTACCTTTTTCAAACGCAGGTACTTATTCCGGAAATTACCGCTCACCCCTGACTGCATCAGCAGTTGCGCGATCTCGAAGAAGTCTCGTTTTGCCAGGGGGCCAACATCGGGGTATTCGCCTTCGTTAAGCTCATCGGCTGTTGCTTGACGGATCGGCATTCCAGCCGATTCGACGGGGTACCGTTCAATATAGACGTGGTTTCCGTGCTCATCGGTCTCGCGTTCAAGATAAATCGTCTCGTTAGCCTCGTCTTCGACTGTTGGACGCGGAAAGGCCTGGATAGGACTCAAAGGTAAATTTCGGCCAAGTTCGGCCATGTAAATGTGACGGCCGTCGTCCTCATCACCTCCTGAATCATGTTCGGCCTCGGATTCGTCCTCCGCTTCACCCTGTTCGGAGTTTTCTTCAGAGTCTTCGTCAAACTCCCCGTCGGAGTCGTTGTACCCTTGCCCCTCCTGTTCGTTGTGTTCTTGATCGCCGTGGGCCAACTCCCCATTCCCACCTCCCGTAGAGTCGTCAGCATATGCATTTTCGCTACCCGGCTCTGTGTGGTCATCGTGCTCGCCTTCGGAGCTGTCCTCCCCGGGAGGATTGCCAGGGCTTCCTGATTGTTCCCGACGAGACTCCAGATATGTTTCCGCCCACTCCTGGTGCTCTGTTGCGCACTTGCTTCGCCTCAAATGTTGTGATAGGCCGTTGAACGAGAAAGTCTTGAAGCAGTGTTTACAGCGGTTCTCGACTACATTTGTGTCCTCGGGTTCAGGGTAATTGGCTGGACCGGCTCTTGAATGTACGTTGATTACATGGTCGTTTAATAAACCGATAGTATTGAATTGTGCGTCGCACCGTCCACATGAGTAAAAATTGGGAGCCATGGCGGTGGGTTGGGCAGTGTAGGTCTAAGTAGTGCTGGTAGTACCGGTAGTGTTGGTAGTGTTGGTAGTGCGCCAAACAAGACCCTGATGTTGACATATCGCCTGTTTGGGACTTATTCACTTGTTTTGTCACCACCACCACTGCTTCCAACATGTCCGACGAAGCAACACCACTTGGCCGGCGCACAATCAAAAGAACGCCAGGCAAGATTCAGTATGGTAAATAATTACTTTTTCTTTTTGTACACACCTGATTTCTTTTTATTCTTCTTCGCATTTGTTTCATGCTGATCATTTCAAAACTACTCTGCAGATGAAGGGATTCAGAACTCCGCCACTGCACGCACAAAAAGAGCGCGCAACCAAAAAGTGAGAGACGAACTCGAAGCTGTAGAGGAAGAGGACGAGGACGAGGACGAGGACGAGGACGAGGAGCCGGCGCCCAAAAAGAAAGCGAAGGGAAAGGGGAAGGGGAAGGCAAGTCCGCGCTCGGGTTCTAAGTCCAACACCGATTCTCAGAACGATAAAGGTATGCACCGTATATTCTCGTGACTGACCTGGCTAACATCCCTTGGTAGCCGCTTTGGAGGAGGAGGCGAACGCCGCCCAGGTGGCTGCCGATGACAAGCGTTGGACGAAGCTCATTAGTCTTATCAACATTCGCGACGATAGACCCGTCGACAAGTTGAGAACACTCGACTTAGATGAGTTAGAGGCGATTTGGGCTAAGGGGGAGGGGAGCGCGTCAGCGGCGGCGAAGGTCCCCGTGTCTCAGGATTCAGCGAAGTCAAAGCCAAAGCCAAAGCCAAAGCCAAAGGCGCCAGCAAAGACTCCAGCGAAGAAAATTACTTCGGCCCTCCCAAGGGAGTCAACGGTATGACCTTTTTCTTTACTCCGAGACACATTTGCTTAATCTACGTTAGGTTGTGTGGCTCGGCTCGCCTGTTGACGTGCTGAAAACTGCCAATGAGCAGCGTGAGCTTGCACCTTCTCCGTCGGTCGAATCGCGCAAGCGTAATCCGTCGGCAGCTCCTGATGGGGCTGCTAAACGTCCTCGCATCGAGCCAGCAGGTGAGTTCAGTGTCCCAACGAGGTATCCTATTTCCTCTAACCGGATTTTGACAGCTCGTCCCTCTGGGACTACTATTATAATCTCGAAAAAGCCCGCCGCAAAGCCTGCCGTCCGCGCCGGAAGCAAGCCTGCATCTTCTCGTTCAACGTCCCGCTCGGGCTCGGTGGCCCCGAACGCAGCACCCTCGGCGACTAAGGCTGCTCACCGGCTAAGCCACGACCCATTTATTTCGAAGCCGAGGACTGCCGAAAGCGATGGAGAGGAGATAGACATTGAGGCGGCGCTCGAGGAGGAGGAAGATGAGGATGTCAAACCGGGGAAAAAGGTATGTATGCGGTTATTTCAAATGTATGCGCTGCTCTGCTGACGTTTAATTATTTCCGCTGTGTTTACAGAGGGGGTCATTCGACAAGAAGGGTCGGCCAACAAGCGGCCAGTTCAAGGGTGTGGAACGCAAGATCCTCGATCAGGCCGTTTTAGAAACTCTCTGTTTACTCGCTACTCGCAACATGTGCCCGGATCCCG
>JANWGL010000064.1:0-14074 GCA_025200755.1 Ceratobasidium sp. C01
CGCTGCGTGGGGGCAGACGGTGAGGATGTGGATCCCGCTGAGGTGAGCATTATGACGCAAAGTTAGCCTTACACTAAACTTCATGGTTTTTCAGGAGGACGTAAATCGTAACCCCTATCATGTTCGATTGCTGGCTGGGCATACGCATGCCGTGCGAGCGCTTGCCGCACATGGTCGGACTCTGATTTCAGGGAGCTACGACACGACGGTCCGAGTGTGGGATATTATCACGGGTGAATGCAAGTGGACACTGGACGGACACTCACAAAAAGGTAAGAGATTAATTAACCCTGAGCAAGCGGTGCAAAGTCTAACTTACGGTCCCGATAAAGTCTATAGCGTGGTACTCGACCCTCAACGCAACCAGGCCATGTCCGGATCCATGGACGGCACAGTTCGCATTTGGTCGTTGGCTACGGGCCAAGCGCTCCATACGCTCACCGGACACTCGTCGCTAGTCGGCCTGCTCGGGCTCTCGCCCACACATTTGGTCTCGGCCGCCGCAGATTCCACATTGAGGATTTGGGACCCTGCGACGGGTGCGCTTCAGCATACGCTCTCTGCGCATACTGGAGCGATCACTTGCTTCCAGCACGACGAATTCAAAGTCCTCAGTGGTTCGGACGGGACCCTGAAGATGTGGGATGTACGAGAAGGAAGCGTGGTGCGAGACTTGCTCACCGGAATCACGGGCGTGTGGCAAGTGGTGTTCGAGGGAAGGTGGTGCGTGGCTGCGAGCAACCGACAAGAGCAGACCTACCTTGATGTGTGGGACTTTGGAGGGGAGGATACGGAGAACGAGTTCGAGGCTGAGGAGGGAGACTGGATGGAGGCGAGCGAAGATGAGAGCGATCAGGATCCAGATGACGATTTAGACGTTGTGGATGAGGACGGAGACTTGGAGCTGCGGGGAGATGAAGAGGAGGAGGATGACGACGAAGATGACGACGATGGCGCTCATGACCCTACGCGTTATCGACAGGGATCGTCGCTGCAGCATCGCCCGCCTGGTTACGGAACGCAGCGTCGGTTCGCGCTGGGCGCCGGCGGGTTGTCTGGATCTGGAGGCGCACGAAGCGGAATCGGTCTAGGGATGCTAGGGTTCAGCATGACAGGCGGCGCCGGGACATCGAGCGCGCCGCCCCTCCCTACCCTCCAAGAACAGACACCAACCCGGCCTCGTATTAACCGCGGGTCGCGCGCATCGGGCTCATCATCATCCCGACCGTATTGAGCTGCGACATCAGCTGTGCGCTGCGCATGCTCGCTTCCTTATGGCTTATTTCGCTCTTGCCTTGTCTATTTCTATTCTGAATACTGTAGCTTTTGTTTTTTCTCCGCTGCGATCTTCCCGAGAGTTTTGCAGCGCCGCTGTGCTGTGGTGGCGATCCTTGAATGTGCACCTGGAATTCTGCGACCAGTTGGGGTTTAATCCCTCATTTGTAATCTCTTGCAGTAGCAATGCATAGTTTTCCCGAGTCGCTGACCACGCTGCGAGGGCATATTCCTCCCACACGTGTACCGGAGGTGGAATTGCCGGACCCAAGTGAGACAAGCGCTCTTGACAAGTATTCCACATACGAGCGTTATCTGTCTACATCGAGGGTCTACCGACGTAGCTGAATCACTGCCACGGCTGAAGGAAAAGAGGCGCAGAACCGAGGTAAGCCTCGACCGATGCCGGGGGGCGGGAGCGTCATTGGGCTGGACGGTAATGCATCGCGAGCTACGTACACGGTGGGGAAAAGTTATAAAACGCCGGGTACATTCTGGGACAGAATCGTTCACCTCTGCGCCCTCCGCTCGTTCTCGCTTATTATCTCTCTCCGGCGTCGTTATCGCCCACGACTTGGCTTACTTGCTTATCCCCACTCACTCGATATTATTGGTTGCCTAAAATGGAAACCCACACAAACGCAAACATGAACGCGAACACGTGGCTGGCCCCGCGCGAAGATTACTATCATTACCCCGAGCATTCACATTCGCTGGGGACTACAAGGAACTCGTCGTATTCGTCGGGATACACTCAACATACTCAGCATACCCAATACGCTCAATATCCTCAACAAGAGCATGACTACTACTACGGACAAAACTCGAGCTCGTTTGAGCAAACTTCATTTGGGTTGCCGAATTTCACGGAATCCCCAATCGAGACGAGCCTTGACGCAGGAGTAGAGGCTGAGACTGAACTGGATGCTGAAATTGAGGATGAAGACGAGCAAGAGGACGAGGCTGATGTTGAACACGAAGCTGGCAGCTCCAAGGGGAAACGAACTCGTCAGTCCAGCGAGGACGATATCCCCAAGAGGAAGAGGAGCCGCAAAGGCAGCGAAGATGGAGCCGAGAGGAAGCGGATCTCAAGGTAAGCTGACACCTTATACTAGCGCATAGGCATTTTGCTCACCAGACATTTAAACATAGGGCGTGCCAGGGATGCCGCAAGGCCAAGATGAAGTGCATGCCTGGACCAAGCATGGCCGTTCCCGATGCGAACAGGCCTTGTATGCGCTGCACTATGGATGGCCGTCCTTGCGAGTTTCAGCCCAGCAAGAGGGGAAAGCCCCCAACCAAGTGAGTATTCTCACCAAACCAACTTCATGCTCGTTCTAACGACGCTATTGGCATTGTAGGAAACTCGCTCAGTTGAACTGGCAAGTTGAACACATGGATGATATTATTCGTTCGCTTCGTGAAGCTTTGAATGAGAAGAGGCGGGCTGAGAGTCGTCGTTCTCGGTCCTACCCCTACTGAGTGCACTGGTGTGCACTCGCGATACCAACTAGTACACCGTCGTTTCTTGGATTTTTTCAACTGGATTTTTGACTGAACCTCTGTTATCTATTGTACATCTTGCTACGCTCTCTCCCCTCGGATTTTAGTTTATTTACAATTTGGTATTGGTGTCTGGGTGTACCTTTCGTTTCGATTTGTATCTATCGTTTGTAGCCGTTCTGGATAATGATGATCGCTCAAGCGGGTTGTTCCTTGGTTATTCCTCACGCTCATCTCTGACTCGGTTAAGCTGTGCCCCCGGAAGATAAGAAGCACTATAATTGAAAGATCGGCACTTGTAGGATTAGTACCCCCTACGCGTACTATGTTCGGGCTGAACCGATCGAGTTTAAGCATTCGCTACCCTAGGATGTTTGAACATTGGGAGACGAATAACGAACTTTATCGGTGTGGAATTTTTATTAATTGGTCACTGACAATCCCGACAGCAGGAACAAGAACCGCCGCTCATCCTTCTCTGACTGCGTTATTCCGATTTGATCGCACTGCTCCGAGCAGCCGACTGGCCCATTACAGATGAACCGATCGTTGAAGTTCTCGGCGACACTGGGTGTCGCATACAACCGCACCGGCCTATGAACAGTCAGGTAAGCCGGCCTCCCCGCCGAGAGAATGTGACAAACCTACCTTTGTACTACTACGCGGAATTCGAGGTCGTCTCGGCGGACGTTGCGGGGTCAGGCGGAAAGCCAGCGCGTATAGGTTCGCTCTGATTTTGTTTCCTGAAACGCCCCAGAGAATGATCTACCAGATGCCTCTCGCGGAGATAGGTGGCGCGATCGCTCCAGCCTGAGTAATTCCCATTACGCATCTCGGCGAGCCGTTCTTGCATGAAATCTTGATGGAACAGAAAGATGTGTACCCATTGATGATCATCTTGTAGAATGGCTAGCCGGGCTTGGTATTCAAGTAAGTTACGCATAAGGTACGGGAACTGTGGGTTGTTTGACTCGTATGTGAATGTCAGGAGGATGCTGAAATAAGTTGAGAGAAGACCGGCATAGGATGAATAGCTAGGGTACGTCCCCATAACTTCATCCGTGGAGTCGAGGACGCCAGGTGCGCGAACGGGGTAAGCCGCGACCGACCGATATTTGGCTGTCGGATCTAGTTGGTTAAGGTTCGCGGGTTCGAGTGTATGCGTTTGGATGTGCCGCAATGTCTGCGGCGCAACAGACGGGAAATGGGACTGGATCGACTGGAATACCTCATCTGCACAAGTCAGGACAACAATGGGTACTGTGCTAGCTATTTGCGAGGATTGAGCGTCATCCCCGTAAGAGTTTCGTTGCGCCTCTTTTATCGCGTGAATCTCGGCCATCAGCTCATTCAACGCAAGGATGGCGGGGTCCTGGGTTGGGGCGGGATTCGGGCCGCCTGGATTAGCAAGCGTAGGTGAGACGTCGGACATAGTATCGAGACGTGATTCGGTGTGGAATTCAGGATGTGGTTGGGACCCTTGCTGCTAATTGGGGAGGTTCGCGCAGAGCGACAGAGAGTGCGAGCGCGACTAGGTTGCTTCGGGCCAGTTAAGTATATGCTACCAACAAAGAACAGGCGGCTTTGGGCGCACAAAAACATGCTCGTGTGGGCTCAGCCGCAACATCGCGTGACTGATTAACCCCAAAATGTGCTCAATTTGCTCACCTGACTGGGCGGGCTTCGCGTGCTCTTCTTATACTTCCGCGCAACAACGCTGACGGCATGACGAATCCCCCGTATACCATCCATTGTCCAAACGCCCCGTTTCAGCTCCTCGCCGTGCGATTGGAATCGCTTGTGCTTGCCCCCGCGATCGACAAGTGTTTTCACTGTACGCATAGTGTACGCATCGTTCGGCTTGTTGATCCCCACGGGCTCCAGCGCCCTACCCTTCTAGTTTGGGTCCCTTTCTTACACTGATTACTTGGTTATTGCATGCACCAATCAATCAGTACTGTCTCGATGACAGATAACTTTTGCTGATGTTCGTGGTGCCTGTTCAGAAGTATTTAAGGCAGGAGCCGCCCGCACCTGCTTTCTGCTCCATCCAGCTCGAAATTTGTTCGTGTTCTTTTTGTGCCAAGGTCCTAATGTTCCGGAGTGTTCCAACATCGCGCTGCAACCTTTTTTCAACGTCTTTTGAGTCGTCTACGCCGTCACCCACACTCCAACTCCTTGGACGATTAGAGTTCAAACATAATGAGGCGCGCGCACAAAGAGAGCTAAGTCGTTGGTATCCAACATGCGACTGCTAAAGACAACTTCCCAACCACAAGCCAAGATTTCCTTCAGCTCGGATCTACTAAATTCGAGCGGTAATGGTGCTGGCCGTCGCTGCAAGTGATTTTGCTCCGAAGAAATGCAGGGCCGCGGCTGCGCTCCAACATCGTGGTTCGGGTATGATACATTTCAGATCATTATTTGGGATTGCAGAGCTCAGTGTTGGCTTTGCTTTTTAGTTGTAGGAAATACGGCTATATGCTTGTAGGATACGATACATTGGAATAAACTTCGATAAACTTTACTCGGTTCTGTGTTTGTGTTTGTGGTGGACACTTGGGGTAAGAAGTTTGCCAATATGCTGTCGCGTGTCACGTGGATATGATGGCTAATGGCACGCGTGGCGTAGCTTCAACAACAACGACCAACTCTCGAACAGGTAAGGAAGTCGAGGGATGAGTTCGCCGGTAAAGCAGGTTCCTCTCGCCTCTGGAAGCGACGACGAGCCAAGGCCAGGACATGTCACTACCCGCGCCTTTTTCTGCGGTGTCGTTGTGGAGGGTGCTGGTGATGGTGAACTTGCACAGGGTGAGTCTGACCTGAATTCCAAGAAACCCAGCTAAACTTTTGGCAGATGTACAAGAGCTAGTTGCATCGCTCGGCGAGCCTATGCCGGTACAGGACATTCCCCATCTTCCTCAGTCCGCCAGCGCGCCGGCGTCGACAGGTTCCCTCGCGAGCCTAGCGAACCCACCCACCTCAGCCCCCATGTCCCGCTCCCTATCTGCGGACGAGGCGGTTCTCTCAGAAGTTATCACTGAGCTG
Source organism: Ceratobasidium sp. C01 (assembly GCA_025200755.1). Taxonomy (NCBI): domain Eukaryota; kingdom Fungi; phylum Basidiomycota; class Agaricomycetes; order Cantharellales; family Ceratobasidiaceae; genus Ceratobasidium; species Ceratobasidium sp. C01. Next base: position 5,827 of record JANWGL010000064.1, read on the forward strand.
GTTACTACCGAACGCACTTATTTTAAGCGACTCTGCATGCTGAAATCTGTGAGTACGCTGTCGGTGGTAACCTGGTTCCTGCTAATTTCTCGCCGCGTCTAGTCATACGCCGACCCATTACGCTCGTTTGCAAAGACTAAGGATACTTCTATAATCGACGCCTACGCTGCAAAGACGTTATTTGGCAACATAGATCAGCTTATTCCGGTGTCAGAGGCCTTCCTCGCCGATTTGGAGGAAATGCTTGCTGGGCACGGACCAGGCGTGGGAGATGTTGCTGTGAAACATGTGAGTCTCTACTGGCCTGCGATTCAAATTTGGGGGCTAAGTGGTATTTTAGTTTCGAGATTTACACGCATTCGACTGTTATAAACAATACTACACCAAGCGGGAGGAGGCCCAGCAAATCTTCAAACGCGAGATATCAAAGAAGTCAGGCTCAGGTTTTGCGAGCTATATCGAAGTGAGTTGTATCTGAATTAATGGGGTCCACTGGCTTATCTCTCGTGATAGCGCATCAAGGACTCAATATCTGACCCGAAAAATCGCGTCGGGCTTCGTGAGTTGCTCATGGAACCTGTCCAGCGCATCCCACGATATACTCTACTATTTAGAAGTGCGTGCCTTTGTACAACTACCGTATGGGTTCTTATCGACCCTCTTCCAGCAATGATCAAACACATGCCATCTACTAACCCACAGCGCGCTCTGCTCATGGAAGCCGACGCGCTAGCCTCTCGAATAGCTTTGGCCGAGACAGACGACCCCACACGACGCGCTGCAGTTATGCACTGCCTAGAACGAAGCGTAGAAGGATTCCCGCCTGGACTCATTTCGAGCACTCGAGTACTGGTCGATTGTATTGACGTGGTGGATGTCATTGGAGACGGGTACGCGAGGGGTAGCGGGAGTGGTCGGGGAGGATATGGCACAGTTGGGCGCGGAGCGAAGTCGGGGAGTGGTGGACATGCAGTGGATGCATTACACGCGACTCTGTTCTTGTTCGACGATAAACTCATGATCTGCAAGCGCAGTTCCTCAGCATCGGTGCCCGGGCGAACACTTGCTGGACTGGATGAAACGGAGAAGGTTGCAAAGGTTGGACTGGGACTGGGGCTGGGATTTCGCAAGGCTCTCGGAGGGGGGTCGAATGGAAGCAAGGCTGGAGGGATTGGGAGCGGCTTGGGATTGAGCTGCAGGGGTGTTGTAGATGTCGGGGATTTAGTTGCAACGGATGTGGGTGAAGCCGGTGAGTCGTCTTTGATCGCAGCACTCTCAACATTGAACTAATGCTCTTTCGTAGACATGCATGTTTACCTGGAAGAACCCCCGCGCGATCAACCTGACCGCTGGGCCGGTCGACCATTCCGAGCGTTGAGCGCGCTGGCACTTTCTCCTCCTTCCCACACCGGCCACTCTGACCCCTTTGCGAAGCCTCACCTCGAAACAACGCCGGAGCTGGCCAAGGCGCGTTTCTTAGAGAACTTATGGGCGGTACAAGCACGACTGCGCACTCGACTCGGCCGCAGCATCGTTCTGTACGGAGGCGAGCGTGAAGTAGGACTAGCCACACTAGCAAGGACTTGGTGGAATCTCTACTCAAGGACAGCATTCTTAAGCGAGACGAAAAAGGTATGTTGGAGGCGGTTCGGAATCTTTCGGATGGATGTTGAACCCCTATCTCTCAGCCAAAAGTGGTTGTCCATATCGATCCAGAAGGCACTGCTGATCCCGTCCCGTTTGGGATGGGTGGTCCAGGCGCAAGTGGAGCGCCCTATGTCATAATTCGTGTACAGCCATTGGCGGGAGAACTGTGCAGGTTCTCAGTTTCTTCGTGCAATGACGACGATGAGCGAGAAGAGGATATTGTGCATACACCGAGCATACCCGCAAGGATAGTACAGACGAGTACGTCACACGGATTGACGCTTTGAACACTCCTAACTCATGGTGCTTGGAATCTAGTTCACCAGTATGGCTTATTCAAGTTCCGTACTGGACATGCCTCAGCACCGGGGACACCAACACGCCCACGCACAGCGCTCTTCTCCCTCGACACACTTTCCTTCGGATCCATGTCCATGTCCAACCGTCGTTCGAGGAGCCGAAGTGTCGCCTCCCGGAACTCTACATTATTCTCCAGTGCGAGCGGCTCAACGGCTACAAGCGCGACGAGCGATGAGGGTGCAAGTGTCGGACGCAAATACGTCAAGCGCAGCTGGAGTCCAGGGCCTGGCTTAGGCTTGACTGTTCCCGAGAGCGGCGAAGTTGGGATGCCGGGCAGCATTGGTGCGAGTATGAACGGACGCTCGTCTCCTCTCAAGGGCCGCACCTTACCTGACGAAGACTACGACGCGGTTTCCTGGGATGATCTCGGAGAGGAAGCGGAGGAAATGGACGTGGATGTAGAGGGGGATCTGAGTGTGGACGTAGATGTGGATCCTGATGCCTCCGGATACGACCTTGCACGGAGGTTGGCGCTGGCGAGGAAGAACAGCAAGACCCAGACGGGTCAGCCCAAGTTCATGGACAAGGACATGCCTGAATGTGAGTGGCAGGCGTCTAGTTAGAGTGCTTGAACTGTATACCTATTCTGACATGGTTTCGCGTTTAGTGCCGCCCTTGCTTTCTGCTTTCAGCCGCCCATCATCCCCTACGAAACCCCGCGATAATGACAGCGACGCGGCAACAGTTTCTACCGCACGGCCCATAGAGAGTGACGCGGGTACGGTATCAACATCTCGCCAGCGAAGTGTTGAGCGGCGCCCAATGGGCCCCCGGAGCCCACTTCCGAGGACACCTGAGATGCGTGCCTATGCAAACACCAGCGACCCCGAACGTGCTATCAGCCCTATCCGAATAGATCGAGCGAGGACACCAATAGAACCGGAACGTGCGGTGAGCCCCGACATGATGGGCCGCACCAGGGGCGGCACTGAACGAGCCAAGAGCCCAATAGAGGTGGAGGGAGCAAGGATACAGCGTGCTCTCAACGCCGGACCAAGACCGATCAGCCCTGGCCCTGGCCGTGCATTGAGTCCCCTGCCTGGTCCACGTCCGGCGATCCCTGCGCCTGTTGCTCGGAAACCCGTTCCTTCGCTCCCGGTGGTTGAGAGTCGAGTAGCGAGTCCGCCCCTGACTCGCGCTTTCAGCCCCTCGTCATCTGTGGCGCGCTCATCGAGCCCGACACCTGTTGTTCGCCCACTTAGTCCTAGGCCGCGAGCTGTCAGCCCCGTTCCTGTCGTGCGCAAGTTGAGCATTGATACTGGCGGATATAAGTCGCCGTCACGGGCGATGAGCCCCGTAGGAGACCGAGTTTCGACGCCACTTGCTTGGGGTCGAGACAAGACCCGCTGGAGCGACGAGCCCGAGCGTCCGCATACACCGACCGATCGACCGATGAAATCTGACCCTGTCACTACGTTGCGTACGGAGGCGGCAGGAGGTACACCTATGCCTGTCGCCGCGCGGCGGCGAATGCCTTTCGAGTCTGCTGTGAACAACCCGCCCCCCGCCGCTGCGACAGTTAGCACACCAAAGTCTCCGCAGGGCGGCACTGTAGCGCCGCTATCGATCCAGAAAAAGACTTCGCTGCGCGAAAACCCCGTGGTTACACGCAAAGGAAGGGGCTCACCGACAGCTAAGACACCAGCACGGACGGGAAGTCTTGTTCGGTTGGAGTCCTCAAGCGAATCAGAGCCAAGCGGGAGCACGAAGCCTCTTCAGAGTGGAGCGAAGTCGGGAGACTTTACGGGAGCACCTCAGCGACTGTTCATCACTGCAGATGCAACCAAGGAAGATGTAAGTTCTCGGTGTTCTGGCAGTGGACTCGTGCTGATGTTATTGTTTTTAGATCATGTCCTCTAGGAGAGCAGTGAAGCGTATCAAGATTGAGCTTGACACCATCAACGCGTCTACTGCTCGTCCCCAGAGTCGCCTTGGGCTAGAACGCGCGGGAAGCATGGTTCGCTCTCAGAACAGTAGAAACATAGCTGTCAGTAGTTTCAGGCCCCGCACACCTTACTCGAGCTCATTATATTGTAGGGCAAGGTCGATAGCAAATTCGAAGGACTACCGAGCATAGTGCACCGTCGCGCAATGTTCGAGGCAATCAGTTCTTCGGAGAGCCATGGAAGGGTCTCAGCTAGTTCATCTAACGACTCTATGTTTACTGAGGGCTGGAGCAAGACGATCGAAGGCCTGGTTGCTGAGGCTGAACGACACCTGATGCACGCTGAGGCAAAGCAGGATCGTTTGGTGGAGCAAATACAAGAGTTACAGAATGCACCTCCTGCGGTGAGTATCGGCGCACTTATGGTTGGTTTCTTTTACTGACGACAGTTGTCTAGGTTGCGACAAGCAGCACCGAGATGGATAAGTTGAAAGGCGAACTCCAACGCGCCAAGGGGCAATGCGAGCTCGTCAAGAAACTGCTAGCAGACGCGACTGCTGAAAAGGAGATCATGTATGAGGTACGCACGTTTACCCTTTCCCGAAAAGCCGAATATTGACACCACGCTCAGACGTTCAACGAGGAGCTTGACGCAATGTTTGCGGACAATAGTCTACGCGAGGATCAGGCGCTGGTCGCGATGGGAGAGGATCTACGAAAGACCAAGAGTGCACGGAACGATCTCGCCAAGGAGAATGCGTGCGTACCAGGCTGTTCACTGTCCCCCGAACGTGCCCCAGTCTAATCCATTTGTTCTCTAGGCAACTCAAGCGTAAGTTGGCCGAGATGGAGTTTGAGAAACAACAGTAAGTGGCGCTCGGCTTGCGTTTTTGAATCTTCGGCCTAATAAATGATTTCCCGTTGTAGTTACGAAGACATGCTTCGTCGACATGGTTTGATATCATGACAACACCCACCCATGCCCATGCATTTTTAGCCTCATCTTGTATATACTTCATGCCCGTTTTCCCAGCCTAGTCTTGCATCATTTCGTTGTCCGCTCTCTTCTTTCATCAATTCGCTCCATAGAATCTCGTCTGCATCTCTTCTATTGTCTGGGTAGCTTCAAGAAGCAATCACTGTACACGTACAAAATGAGAATCGAACGCGCATACTCATAGTTAAATTACAGCTACTGTACTATGCCCTAAAAATAAACGGGCCAAGCAAAGAAAATATAAAGAATTTAGACAATCAATGCGCATACGGGAGTGGAGTGAAAATGGTATAAGGGTAAGCATGCAAATGCAGTGTTTTTGGATGATCCCAGTCTCTAAAACAATCGACAAGAAAACTAATGACAGCTTCAATACCTCTCCTCATCGTACACTTCGTCTCCAAAGTCCGCAAACATGCCTTCCTCTGCGACGGGGCTGGGTTGCAATCGCAACGCCGGCTGGGTATATAATTCCGCGCCAAGCATCCCGCGGTTGGGAGGTCCTCGGATCGCGGGGACGGGGTGGTAATATTCGTTCGACCGGGATCGCGCAGTATGAGTGTATCGCACCTCGCTCACTGGAGGTTCTTTCTCGTTGAGGGGTGTAAATGTGAGAGCAGAGAGTGGAGCCGCGCCTGGACGTGCGCGCCGTTTGGTCCATGCCAAAGAACGCTCGAACAAGCCAACAGCCTTCCCGGCAGAATCTGGAGAACGACCAGTAGTTGAGACCTTGTGCTTCCGGGGCGGGGTGCTCGTGTTCGTAATTCCGGCACCGAGCGAGTACAGCCCTGCTTCGGGGTCCGCAAGTGCTGGCGTACTACTCGCTTTGGCCTTGGGGCGGACATGCGGCGCGAGCCCCTCTTCCGAACGCGTGTTTGAAAGTCCAGCACCGACAGAGTACACAGGCGTAGGCGTATTAGCATGAGCAGACGTAACAGCGACGTTCTCCGCGGACTTGATGAACATTTTGCGAATGAAAAGCTCTCGCATCCCATCGGCAAACGAACCCGAACTCGAGACAGTGCGCGAACGCGGGGGTGAAATAGGTCCTCGATGACTCGTGGTAGTCGATCCGTTCCGAGTGACTTGGCTGGTCGGTTGTTGAGCGCTGGGAGCTTGAGGCCGAGGGGCTTGTCCATTCTGAACGACCTGCCCGTTATGAACGACCTGTCCGCTAGGAGCAACGACCTGCACCACGTGTCCGTGTCCATGCGCCGAAGCCGAAGCACTATGCCCGCGCAAATGCCTCCTCTCCGGCTCTCCAGCAGGACTCGGCGGGCCCATAGTAGGGAACGTCTGCATCGCACCATGGATCGTCGCGCGCTTGCGCTGCAACGGCGTCTTGTTCTGCCCCATCACCACACCCTCTTCCGTCCCATACGACTCAGGCTCCTGCACAACGGCCCCAGGGGCAGACGGTTGCTCCTCAACCTTTTTCTTCTCTTTTTCTTTTTCTTTCCCACTCCGGTCCCCAGGCAACGCGTCCAAAAGCGACTTGTGCCTCCCGACCAACGCGCTACTCGTCCTCCTCGGCCGACCCTTGCCCATCCCCATACCCATTCCAATCGCTCCCATCCCCATCCCAATGGTGATCCCAGTTCCGGTGCTCGACTTGGGAGGAGCCTCCTCCTCGGGCGAAGGGAACAACGGGCCCTTGCGAAGACCTTTCATCCTAGCCTCTGAGCACGTACGCGAGAAAACGTCAATGAGCGCGCGGTCCACGACGTCTCGTGCACTCGAAGACGGGCGACGGACGACAAGGGTAGCCTGAGGTTGCGGTTGCGAGGGGGTTTGCAGTTGCTGTTGGGATGATAGCGCCGAGTTTTGTACATTGGACTGAATATGTAGTGACTGGGACTGTGCCTGCGATTGAAGCTGCAGCTGGGGCGGTACCTGGGCTTGAGATGAAGACTGTGCGCGAACCGAACAAAGGTAAATCACGCGCATCCTCGGACGAAAAGGCAAAAAGCTAATAACTTACCAAGGTTTGAGTGGGCATAACGGGAGATGGGGGAAACGAACGCGAGCCGCCGGTGCTGGAGCTGTTCGTACGAGCGACGTTGGCGCCTGTGCTCACTGTCAGCGCGCGAGCGTCCGCTGGACCTAATGTACGCCCTTCGGGGCCCAACATACGGCCGTCGGAGCCAAACACGCGACCGTCTGCCGGACCCAGCGTACGATCCGCCACAACCAGCGCCCTCGCATCCGCAGGACCAACAGTCCGCATATCCGGGGCGACAACTGACAGGCGCATACCCGTTCGGCCCGCATTCGCACTCATATTCCTTGTCACGCTCGAACCTGAACCAGAGCTAGGACTCGACCCGTTAACCAAGCTGGCGTTGTATCCGACAGGGCTCAGGTTCTCCCCAATTTGGTCGTTCCCGCGCCTTAAAAAGGCACTCTCGACTCGTTCTGCAATTCCTAACCCGCTCGTCTCCCTCTCGCTGCCCGCGTACGACCCCTCGCTCCGACCTCGAACCAGATTCGCACCTCCAGCTTCGCGTTCGCGCTCATACTCGATAGCGTGCAGCGTCGCCGTCGCAGACTTGGACCGGGCAACCTTCGTGCTCATAGCATCCTCCTTCCGTTGAGAAGCAACCACGAGCTCCTTACTCTGCTTCCCATTTGCGGCCTCCCGTCGAGCTTTCTCAGCAAGAACCAACTCCTTCCCTACCGTCGCCTCCTTCGGATCACCCACTACAACACGAGCCTGCTCAATGGCCGCCAGCCATACAGCCTGCTCCTCCGCACACGCCGCGCCGAGCTCAAACACGTGTCGCCCGAACGAGATACGCACACCGTACGGGAAGACGGCGCTGTTGGCGGAGACGTGTACATGGCCGGGTCCTGTAGTCGGTGCTTCAAGGTTCGGGCGCGCTGACTGGGATTGGGATCGAGTGCGGAAATGAGCCTGGGATTGGGATTGAGTCTGGAAGTGCGCCTGGGACTGAGATGGTTGGTGGCCAACATTCGACCTCGAGCGGGAGTGGGAATAGTTATAAGGATAAGTCTCCGGACTAAGAGTCGCCTCTCCGAACAACGGCGAAGCGTCCGGACTGGGCTCAAAGGGATCACAGTCCGACACCCCACTATCGCTCACATTCGCAACCTCTTCCCTAACCACGTTCGTTGGAGGAACGAGCTTGAGCGGGAACCAGTGTCGAGGCTCGTACCGCGCTCGCCTGGGATGAACTTTGCATAGGATGAGGTACCCATGCCAGAGGAACGCGGCGAGATGCTTGGCCTTGGGCGGTTTAGGGAGAGCCAGGAGAGGATGAGGAACAGTGGGTGTAGCTGCTGGTGTCGGTTGGGGGAAGGGAGCCGAGGCGGACGGGGCCGGGAGAGGGTGGGGCGTG
>JANWGL010000068.1:0-10813 GCA_025200755.1 Ceratobasidium sp. C01
AGACACGAGACATCCGTCCTGGGATGCGTAGTGACCGGCAATACAATCCGTAAAGTCCGACGCGATGGTATAAGCACGCCTAGAGGAATCGACGCACAGTAAGACAGAGAGAATGATAGAAAAGTGAGAAATCGTTAATTAGAGCATGAAAAGTTCGATGTTCAGAAAAAAGCAGAGATGGGGGAAATAAGTGAGCACTGCGCGTGATCACTGGAACCGAGCGCTCCGACGCGTAACCTTTGGATTCGAAGTACCTTGACTGTTTGGAGAGTTAGCGGCGCATTAGATATTAAATGTGCTGCTTACATTTGCATGCCCTCAAAGCTATCAATCATCTCCTCCTTCGCTTTGCGTGTCCTGATTTGTATCTTGCCGATGGGTTTGGGAATGGGTTGCGGAGGAGTGCTGGATGCGACCAGTGTGGAAGCAATGGTTGACTCGGAGTCGGATACAGGTGTAGGAGATGGAGGGGGTCGCATCTTGGGCTTCAACTTAGATCTCCGCGGCGCCTCGCTTGCAGGGGGCGAAGTGCGGGACCCGGTGGCCTCCTCGCGAGGCTTAGGCGGCGCAGTCGTGTGAGAGGAACCCGGGACGGGGACAGAGGGGACGATAGTTGAGCTGACTCGCGGGGGAATGTCGGGGGTGGGAGAACGGCTTGACGGGGAGGGATTTCGGTCGAGGCTGGACGCATGAGTAGTGGCACTGGTGGAGGTGTGGGCGTTGACCTGTTGGGTTGACCTGCGCTTCTTCGACGGCTGCAATAAGGCGTAAATAAATAGTTAAGAGAGAAGGGCAAGAAACATACATTTGTAATGGGTAGTTCTTCGCCATCAGTCACATCCTGATTATGGGAATAATCATCCGTGCTGGGATCGGCACGTCCGCGCTTCAAGCGATTTAGACCCTATGGTATCAATGGTGAGAGATACAGTTAAGAGGAGCGGCGCATAGACTCACCTGGTTTGAAACCCCACCTACTGCTGGCGCGCTTGCCAACTCTTCAACCTCCACATCAGAGAAGATATCGGATATGGTGGCCTTCTTGGAGGTAACAGTCTGATTTGAATGCACCTATAAATGCAAATAATTGAGTATCGACAATAAATAGAGAAACGAGCACTTACTACACGCCCCAAGCCTGAGCTAGAGGGATCCTGAGAGTCCTCTTCAACGTCCTTCCAACCAACCACCTCGACGCTATCATCCTCCAGTTCATCGTCAGTTGTAGCCCTCGCCTTGCCTTTACCCTTTCCAATAACCTTGCGTGCAGGTTGCGCAGAATACTGTGCCTTGGCGTTCTTCCTAGAAGTCGCAACGTTAGCATGGTCCTCATCCTCCTCCTCTTCGTCATCGTCAGATTCAATCCTAGCGCGCTTCGCCTGCATTTGTGTTAGCAAGGTCTCATCAATCGGGAATATCACATGCCTGGTATCTAATCTTATCAGACTTGGTCGAAGCAGCGCCTAGGCCTTCATCAAATGATCGAGGATCTTCGGAAGACGCTGGTGATCGGGCGCGCTACAGAATGAAATTAATCACAACTCAAAAGATTTGGCGGTCAATGCGCACCTTTTGCTTGGATGTGGGCGTCGTATGCTGTATTAAAGTATTAGACGAGAGAAGAATAAAATCAGTGAAGTACTTACCTTGTGACGTTCACCTTTAGAAGCAACCTTTCCGTTTGATTTAGATTTGGCCTGAGGATAGAATAGATTAAGTGTTAGCGTATCACTGAATCTCCAAAACATACCTGTCGTTTGTTTCGGTTCTGCTCCCTCCAGGCTTCAGTGCCTCCTGCGTTGTTGATACGCGACTCGGTGTCACGACGGTTGCGCAGGCCGCGCTTGATGAATTCCTCGGTTGCCCAATTGCCTTTGAAGCGAAGTAGGTAGCCAAACTTGGCTCGAGCCTAAAGAAACTGCTATAACAAGATACATAGAGAGATGTCATAAAAACAACTTACTGTGCGGCAAATTTCGGCTATGGTCTCAGAGCTGAGATTCCGCCATTCAGTTTGGACATCGTCGATAGTTGAACGAGTGATTGTTCGGACGTAATCCTGATAATAAATGTTAGCTTCAGACCCCAATGCCAAAGACGACGCTTACCCGGATTCTCAAAAACAGACGCTCGTCGTCGGGGCAGCTATCAAGTTCCATCTCCTTCTTGAGGTTCATCTTCTTCTTGTCTTGAGGTAGAGGCAGAACGCGCCAACGGACATATTCGCCATCGCTGCCTGGAACATAGACATGTTTGCCAGATTTAGATCGATACGCTTGTACTAAATGATACCGGGTACGTTAGTAATATTATTCGCAGAGTAAAATGTTAGCGCATACATGGCTCTGGTTCCTTCTCGGAAGCATCCTTGTCATTGTCGCCCTCATCTTCACCCTCATCCTCGCTTCCGCTCTCCTCGTCCTCACTAGAGTCGCCATGCCTCTCCACAGCGCGCACCGCCTTGGAATGTGAGACGACCATGGCAGCCTTTGAAGCTTTCGATTTGGTATAGTTGGTATCTTTGGTGGTATTTGGTTTGGAGTTCGAGGTGGAGGATTTGGAAGTGGATTTTGGCGCGGATTTGGAGGCAGAGGATTTGGATTTGGATTTGGATTTGGAGGCGGTGGATTTGGACTTGGAAGTGGATGGTACTGGTGGAGGTCGAGTAGGCATGGTGCTGATAGGTGAAGAAATAAGTAAGGGCTAGATTGCGCAAGAAAACACCAAGAATATTAGCATAAGTACGAAGTGGGCACTTGTCCTAGCATACATTGCCACTTACTTTAAGTCTTGGACTGGTATATCTCGGTGTTAATCTGAAGTATGAGTTTACCACGTTAGCAAGTAGTAAATAAGTTGTGAACTTGAGATTTTGGAAGAATTGGTCTCACGCGTGCACAATTGGTCGATTGGGACTCTAAACATCATCGCAAACACCCATTAGCTCTGGGAAGTGTTTGAGATAGATGGATTAATGTATTTACTTACTATTGGTTCAGTTTTAGAGTTGATTTTGGCAAGGACTATATGCAGGGTGGTGGTGGTCAAGACAAGGATAGGAGGACGCGGCACTTGGAGTGAAGAGTTGCGGATAGGTCACGTGATACATTTTTCCCTTGGACAATTTTCATTTCGGCCTCTACGCATTCAACCTACTATACCTATGGCTCCTGCTACTAAAGTTCTATGTGCATGTGGTTGTCTGAAATGGGTTGCTCCTAAGACTGAGAAAGCGCACTTGACGGTATCACAACTTAATGCACCAGCGTCACGCCGGAAGAGAGCACGCGACAAAATACGGTGTGTTTTTATTCACTACTACTTCAACAACAGCAGAGTTAATTCAATTTTTAACTAGTCACCTACTTCGTCGAATCTCAACTATCTCAGCAATTCGATCCAGGAACTCCCGCCAAAACTCTGGCAAATCAAATGCGGACGCCCCTGTAGATGCCCCTGCCGGTACTGGTTCCCCTGCAGCAGCAAACTCACTAGACAACTTCTTCCCCGAGCCTATGGACGTTGATTATCAAGACATGGAGATTCCGCCTACGCAGCCTGGCGTCTGGGAGGAGGTTCTTCGCCATCGTCATAATGCACCCCGCAATCTCACCCCAGATCGTTCCCCATCCAATAAAACTGCCGGTTCCTCTAGTTCTAGCTCAAATCACCAAGATAGCCAAGATGATGGAGAATCCGATAGCGTGGAGACAGTCTCTGATCGCTACTTTGGCGTTGATGTGTCAACACGTGGACTTAATGCGCACACGTTATTGCGCGCCGAGGAGCTGGTAAACTTAGCTGTTAATGGTAAGCCTACAATTCTACTGAAGCTTAATGGATTGCTAACACCTCCCAAGCGCCTGAAACACTAGAGCCTGATGATATTGCGGATATATCTACGTATGACATGTATGTTAGGTATCGCCCAACTGAAGATCTTTATGCGGGAATTAGAGAGCGCTTTCACCCCAAGGGTTCCACAACCGATTTACCGTCACTCAAGGCTCTCAGAACTCAAATGCACAAACGCTCGGGACTCACGCCAAAGATCTTTGACTGCTGCGTCAACACTTGTATCGCGTACACTGGGCAACTCGGAAAGCTTATCAAGTGCCCAATTTGCACGTCCCCCCGCTACCATCCAGATACCGGCAAACCCCAAAACTCATTCTCCTCCATTCCACTCATTCCACAACTTCGCGCGCTCTTCTGTCACCCCGAGATTGCCAAAAAATTGCAGTATCGCCACCAATATGACAATCAGGAAGATACCGTCTCAGACATCTTTGATGGCGACCGGTATCGGCATCTTTGCGAGACCAACGTGGTTATTGAAGGTCAAGAGCAGCCATATAAGTACTTTGAAGAGGAACACGAAATTGCGCTTGGTCTCTCAGCCGACGGGATGTGCCCATTCAAGCGACGCAAAAATACTTGTTGGCCTTTGATGATAATCAACTACAATCTCCCACCTGACGAGCGTACCCACATCAACAACCTAATCTGTGTCGGCGTAATTCCAGGTCCCAAATGTCCCGCCGATATCAACTCCTTCTTACAGCCCCTGATCGACGAACTCCTAGAGTTAGCCCGCGGAACCCCTGCTGTTGATGCCTACCGTCGGAAACTATTTGCTCTTCGCGCTCATCTTATCTCTATCTTTGGCGACATCCCTGCGCTAACAAAGATGCTAGAATTCATTGGGCATAACGGCTGTTTTCCTTGTCGGTTCTTCTCAATCCCAACAGTTGCTGGGGCGACCTCTGGTGGCGGCACACATCGATACTGTCCATTACATCAACCGGATGGGCTCCAAAACTCTCCCCTAGATCTACCACTTCGGACGCATGATCAATCATTACAACTTGGTCTTGAAGTTCTCCAGGCGCCAAATGAAAACCAACGCACACAGCTTGCTACTCGGTCTGGTATCAAGGGTGTCTCATTGCTGGCATGTCTCCATTCAGTCTGTATTCCCGCTTCATTTCCCATCGACCTTATGCACATGATCTGGCAAAATTTAATCCCTCAGCTGATCGAACTCTGGACAGGCCAATTTAACGGCCTTGATGATGGCTTGGAGTCTTATTCTATCAGCGCTTCTGTCTGGAATGCTATTAGCCGAGCTTGTGAAACTTCAGGTCGCACAATCCCTTCTTCATTTGGCTGCAAAGTCCCCTCGTTTGAAAAGCGCAGCCAATTTATTGCTGAAACCTGGAGCAACTTTACTATGTTTCTGGCACCTAACCTACTGTGGCGACGCTTTACTGATGATCGATATTATATCCACTTTATCCATCTTGTCAAACTTTTGCGCCTTGTGCTCAGCCATGATTTGCCCCGGGACGAGCTACCTGGGATTCGACGCGGCTTCGCAGAATGGGTGGAGGAATACGAACAGTAAGCTTAGTTACCTTGATTGTTTGATTCTTTCGCTAAGTATATTGCAGGATATACTATCAATATGACGCAGATCGGCTCCAGACCTGCCCTGTCAATGTTCATTACCTGCTCCACATAGCAGACTCGATTGAATTTATAGGCCCAATCTGGTGCTACTGGGCATATCCTATGGAACGCTTCTGTGGCTTGATCGGAAACTCTGTAAAGAGTCGGCGATATCCTTATGCCAATGTGGATCAACGTGTCTTGTGCCGTGCACGACTTCAGATTCTACTCCTCAAGTATAACCTACTTGGGAAGGAGCCGTTCACCAACAAAAAGCGACTAACGCGAGAAGCGTTTACAATACTCCCTGACTGTAAGTCTTGATCGCATATATTCATGTTCAATATTGATTACTGTCTAGATCCTACTCGTGAACTACTTTCTCCGCACTCAATAGCACTCAAAGTTACGCCCCAATTGAAACGACAAATTATTCGCTACTTGACTACCTCTTTCGAGATTCACTCAAACGAAGCCAAGAAGCTTATACCCGACGAACTAGAGCAGTGGGGCCGCATTCGAATCACCAACGCTGGTGATTTGATTCATGCGCGTGGGTATCACAAGTTACGAAGTGACGAGCGAGATGCATCTTTTGTTCGAGTAAGTTTCATCTGGCATTTTGGTTGAATTTCCTCCTAACACATTTTCTAGTATGAATTAATGGTCGATTTAGACGCAGACAAACCCGATGCGCCTGAACGATTGGAGCGGCAGAGCCAGTATGGCCAACTCCAGCACGTATTTGCGCTCCCAATCAAGCGCCGCACTCCAGCTGTGAATCCATCAAAGCGCAAGCGCGTCCTTCTCCTTGCGTTGATCCTGGAGGCACCAGCCAAGGAGGACAATAGCAAGGGGTGCCGGGTGACTTGGTACGAGGGGAAATTGGGAAGTGGTGAGGTGGTTGATCTGAAGACGGTCCAATGCGCTGTGGGCCGCATACCAGATGGCACCCGTTGGTGGATAATTGATAGGAACGCTGAGAATAAGTTTACTTTTCCAGAGTTCACTTAGCGTAGCATTAGGGTGGAATCAATATGATTTCATTACACTATAATAATAAATTACATGACAATCACATCACAAGTAGAGAGCGAGTGTGTAACACTTAAGTTTTGCTGTTACACGTCTCTCACTCAGCACTAATATTTCATTTCTAGGAATAACTACATATCGAAGAAATTCCGCACCTAGTGCAGAAGTTTCGCACATGGCACGGAAGTTCCGTGTCGAGCCCGGAAGTTCCGCCTGGGTGCGGAATTTCCGAGCATGTTCCGCACCCTCGACCGGACCTGTGTTGCGGAACATTTTCTAACCGCATTCAATCTGCGGAACTTCCGTAGAAAGCGGGGAGCACAGTGTGAGAGTCACATAGGTCGAAGTTCTTACATTTGGACTATATAAAGTAGACCATTAGAATCGCCTCACCCGTGACTTTTGAACGATATATATCTCGTGAGCTAGTTAGAGCGTTTTGGTGAGCCATGGTTTAATGTTTCTCACTCTAGCTGTAGAAACTTGATATTTCATTTTTAGAACTTAAGCGAATATGTACAATCACTCTGTAGCTATCCAATGGTATTTATTATATGATTCTGAAGTGCCTCCTCGTAGAGGTAGCTGCCGATTCGCGTTGAAGAATCTGATTCCGGGAGCCATCCGATGATTTGACAGCTGTTTGACGGCCAGTCCAAATCGGAAAACCCTTTATGTCTTGATCTACTGTCAGTTCTACTGTCAGTCGTTGTCCTTTTATTATAGATTATAGATATTTCCGACAAGCGAGTTGACATAGCTGGCTCCAGATGAAAACGGAAGTCCGACAAGCTGTTGATGCTCGATAGGGTATTATCACGTACCATTCCTCCGAGAGATTGTATCATCTCAAAGGCGCTCCCGCTAAAAAGCCAAACATGTCAAACTGTCCAGCGAGAATCGGCGGAGAGCGACTTGCCGCGCTCTGCACCTCCAGTAATAACAAGCTTCCATAAATATCGCTTAAATACCAGACTCGGGATAGCATGGAATTAAATTTTGCTCTCCTCGAATGTCCCTCGTTGTATTACACCTCAGTATCCCTGGTTAGATGCACTTCATCAGCAAAACAGTTTTTTTCGTGAGCGCTCATGAGAACCCCGGGTTCTCGTTATCGCTCGCTAACATCTAGAGCACTCGCGAGCGCATGACCACGTGCTCGTGTGCCCTTCACGAGATGTTCTACTGGTGCTCATACGGCCTACTCGGCAAAATCCCCGTTGGCTCCGGAGAACTCCGGAGAACTCCGGAGCGCTGGAGCGCGTGGAGCCACCCCCCCAATCCGGAGTCGTCAGGAGCGCGAGACGGGGTCTCAAGAGCGCTCCAGAGAACAAACGAGCGCAAAGTTAGTGCTCCGGAGCATAAACGAGCACAAAGCTTGTGCTTCGGAGCACAAACGAGCGCCAGGTTAGTGCTCCGGGGCACACACGAGCAGAAGACTCGAGCTCGTGAGCCAAAGACCGGAGCTCAGAAGTGCTCGCGAGCACGAGGCCAAGGCTCGTTTGTGCTTGTGAGCACGAGATCGAGGCTCGCGAATTTGTAAATAGGGCTCGTGAGTTTGGAACTAAGACAAGCTAGCGCGCGGACGGGTAGATATTTACTCGACAGACACACAAAACTCGAAAAATGTTTCAGTTATTCAGTTATTTCATTTGCATCTGGGGTTTTGTGGATAATACGGAGCAAGACAAGACAAGACAAGAGCACGCAAGCAAACAGACACGCACTCAGTCGAGAAACATACGTGGACAAACCAAGAAACGAGCAAACAGGTCCGGCTCGTGGTGATAGCCGCCAAACGAGTGGCAACGAGAGGAAAAGAACAGAGAGATAAGAACGCGGCAGACTTGGAGCAACGTGGTCGCGAGCAAACACACGGCGATCAAATCGGAAGATACACGAGAGCAGAAGTGAACACGAAACACAGGACATGACATCTGGAAATCTGTCAGAACCTAGATAGAACTATATAGCGCTATCTAGCCTAGCTAGACCATCTAGAGAAATTAGGGAGGTCCTGTGTATATATTGCTATATAGCGCTTTCTAGCAACTATCTAGTTTCTAGCTAGATACTAGCTAGATACTGGATAGTGGCCTGCTAGAAGCTATCTAGACACTATCTAGCAGTATCTAGAGGTATCTAGCAGTATCTAGCAGTATCTAGCAAGTATCTAGCAATATCTGGAATGGATAGCCTAGCCCTGGTGTGATGGGTATGGCTTGATTTGTTTCATGCGAAACTGAATTGATTAGTCATATTGCCAATATAGATCAATCTCCTGAACTAGCCATCAGTTTGTTGTCCCCTCTCGACCAATTGGACTATATGCTATGAAATGCCCCCAGGGTAGGTGTCGGGGGCTGTGTGGGGGTGTGGGAAAAAGCTCAAACAGGCACTTCAAGTAGCCTCACAGGACTTTGGCAAAAAGTCGAAATCTGAGCACCCAATATGGTATAACCAGTTGCCTAATTGGGAATTTCAAATTGACCTAGATAGGAAAGTTTGACCTACATAAGGAAATTAATTAGTCCCAAAAAGGCAATTTCCAAATTTAGAACTTGATCATCTGATTTAATCTTACTCAATGAGGGTGATCTTGTACCTGATCATCAATTAGAACCCTTCTCAATCAAAAAACATTGCATACCTATTGTATACTCTTGTTCCCGATCAGGAACTGCTAGATAGCCTAGATATGTCTAGGTATTGCTAGATCCTCGCTAGATACTGCTAGATACCTCTAGATACCGCTAGATAGCGTCTAGATAGCTTCTAGCAGGCCACTATCTAGTATCTAGCTAGTATCTAGCTAGTAACTAGATAGTTACTAGAAAGCGCTATATAGCAATATATACACAGGACCTCCCTAATTTCTCTAGATGGTCTAGCTAGGCTAGATAGCGCTATATAGTTCTATCTAGGTTTTGACAGATTTCCAGATGATAGCGCAGCCGAGATGTGGAGTGGGGGTTAATAAGAGGGGCGGAGCGGGCCAAACAATAGACAGAGCAAGACCAAAGCGAAGGGGACGCATAGAGGAACAAAATATTGAGTACAAGATAGACTAAATAGCTGCACGCTGGGGCGGGAGGCCACGCACCAATTCAATTCATATTTAATTTGCTACCTAATCAGCGCGGCCCTTTCCCTTGTCCATCACAACACGCTCGCTCTCGGCTTCGGCATCGGACGGGGAGGGGATTGTGTCGTCGTCATGGGGCATGGGCTCTGGGGTGTCTGGGTGCACATCGCTGCGGAGGGTAATGGGTTGATTGTAGGGCTCGTCAGGGGGGTTGGCGCCCGAATGTGCGCTAAGGGAGCATCAGTAAGTTCAGAACGATAAACGAGAATGCGCGTACTCACTACCCAAACTCAAACCAATGTTTCTGTAGCCACGCCATGTGTGCCCTTGCTGCTGCACATGCTTCCTTCAATCCGCACAGGTGAGTGACATACTTATTCAGCATCTCCACCATACTCAGGTCGCGTGTGCGTTACTCCCCAGTCTCGTATTCCTCAATGCAGAATTGGACCTAGTGTTTCAATTAGTGTATGCAATTAATCGTACGAACAGGACTCACAATTGCCAACATGCATCTGCAAACCCGCTCAATGCTCAGGATACCACAGAAGAATTTGAGCTCCTAGAAAGATCCCAGGAGAATTGGACTTCCTAGGAAGAACTCAGGAGAACTGAGATTCCTAGGAAGAACTCTGAAGAATTGAACTTTCTAGGAAGAACTCCAAAGAACAGGACTTCCTAGAAAGAACTCAAGAGAAGTTGGGATTCTCCAAAGGACAATATGATATTATGCCCTCTATGAAGAATCAGAACTTCTCTGAAGCTCTTTGGAGATCAGGAACTTTCAGGGGATTGAACTGATATGTAAACAGTATGAGATTGGGCTAGCCAGGTAGTACTCAAGAAACATGGACAAACAGTAGGGAAGAGGTGTGTATGAATCAGCATGAAGCAAAACTGGACAAAAGCTGGAAAGGAAATAGGAATATACAAACGAATTAGACGGAATATCAGTCACAACATGAGCATATATCTACATATATGGTTGAAAACGTCGAAATAAGGCCGCATATATGCACCAAGAGTCGAAAATGCGGAAGTGGTAATGCATATAAGCAGGTATCAGTTGAAAACGCGGAAATAAGAACGCATATATGCGCGGATCAGCTGAATATACTAAAAGGATAACGCATATATGCACGTTTCAGTCAAGAATACCGAAGTCGGAGCGCATATACCCACATTTCCAGTGATTTACTGCTATTTTCAAAAGGGTTTGCCAGAAGCGCCCAAGCGAAACGA
>JANWGL010000072.1:0-18198 GCA_025200755.1 Ceratobasidium sp. C01
AGAGAAGTCAGAGGTGGTGGTATCAGGGATGCGACAGTAGAGGTGGGGGACACATACTTGAAGATGGTGGCCATTTTGCTGGAGCCACACTGTTGGCTCAGGTCCAAATGATTTAATATCACAGCACTAGGTGAGGTGGTCAGACATGTGTAGGGGAATAGGCAGGAATGAGGGGATGGTGCTCAGCAGAAGTCACAGTGGAGCAGGTGTGGAACATACATTATGAGTGGGCTTGTGCTTGGATGAGCTGTGCATTTGGATGGGGAGATCTGTGGGTGTTGTGTTTTGTGTGTGTGGGTTTGTGTGTCAAGGTGTCATGTCAAGTTGAGCCTAATTGGCAGGGGAGGTTGTAGAGGAGAGAGAAAGGGGCAAGAGAGAAGCAGGTGTACGAGTCAGCGTGTCGCCGAGGAACAGGTGATGCATGAGGCATCCCACACGTACCTTTGCACTGTGGTGTAGCAAGGTGGGTCATGCCAGACAAGTCGAGAAGAAGATGGAAGTGGGCGAAGTGGTGGTTCACCTTCAAACATTAGATTGCTCAATTTGCTTTGCTTTGGTGGGCCCTGTTCCTGAAACAAGTTGGGCTTGAGGCTGTGGAATGACGTGGAATCAACACATCATTCCACAGCCTCAATTCCAACTTGTTTCACAGTCACACAAAGTCCTGACAACTGTTCCCTTCTGCTCTTGTTGCACCCCTCTTGCCTCTTTTACCCCTTTTGCCCTACCACATCCCCTCCAACTGTTTGCCAACAAACAAACCAACTGGCACCTTGCCATGCTGGTTTGGACATGGCTAGACTCGTGGGCCCTTGCCCAAACAAAACAAGGCCCTTAAGTCTCACTCTTGGCTTGTTTGTAGACAAGCCTGTTATCTGGTGCGTCCATTTGCGCCAGTCTCTTTACACCAGCTAATGCACTCTTTTCAATCTCTCTACAGGCCCATGGCCCACCATCTGTTTGTGGAGCAAGCACAAATTGTGGCTTGACCCTTGCACACTGTCTGTATGAACAAATCTGCATGTCCATCACCCTTACCTCCCTGGTGTGTGCATATATCCTGCCCTGTTGTTGCATCAGCTAATCAACTAACTGGCTTCCTTGCCCTTACATTTAATCATGACACACCCTCTTACCAAGCCTCATGGCACACAAATTGGCCATAGACCAAGTACAAACTGAGGGCAATCCCACCCTGAGGGTTATTTGGGCCAAACAAGCTCATGACCCGAACTCTTGCTGTTTGTCCCAATGCCCACTCTCAGTGTGACGTCTGCTCAAACCCGTTCCCCTCCTCTACCCACTGTGTGCCTGCTCCTAGCAAACAGAGCTTCATGTTGCACACCCATGGCTGCACTGAAGCACCCTGTCAAATGCATATCTGCTGAGCCTGTACCTCCCCCACACATGCTCCTGTTGTCATGTCTGCTAACTTTGACACTCCTCATCTAGGCTACTCAGTGGCCGCTTGCTGACCCACTACACCTCCACTTCACCAAACTCTGGGACACAAACAGAGCGCAAGCCAATCATGCCTGGACCAAAGGATGTTGGGCGGGAAAAACATGAGAATCCCGCGCCTGCAGGCGGGAATATGACTCCCAGGGGTCATTCTCAAGCCCGCACGCAAGAATGCGGGATTCTCCAGGAATCCTACAAAATTCTCGCGTGTCTGCGGGTACGAGCGGGAATGCAGGTATCATGTACCTAAGATCCCATCACAATTGGATGTTCTATAGCTCATTAAATGCGCAGAAATCCGCGCATTTGAATGGTATAGAACGCACGTCCACAGTAAATTTTCTCCGGTAGGTATCTGTCATTTACTTTTCCTGGAAAGTAAAATCGCATACGTGCGCGCCAGCCAGGGGGTATATGAGCAGCTTTCAAGTATATACCTCATCATATATATTTCTTGCATATATGTACCGATTTTCAGCCCAATCGAATCACAGGAAGGGGCTGTATCATGACTGGTATCCAATAAAAACCCCTATTTCCCTACTTGCTTCACTACCCAAAAGTTTGACATGATACATAGCATCTTTTGTGTACCATCTATTCAAATCACATATACATGCATATACACATAATCTGGCTTCCATAGATGCCCAGCATCAGCCTGAACTTAGTGCATAGTTATTGACATGGCTCTCAAGGCACAAGCATATAAGTCAAGTATCATACAGAAAGATGAAAAGGTACAAACACCTAGGTATATGCTTTCATGTATTCTGAGCAGAATGTACTCATTGGAATCTCTCTAAATGGCTTCAATAGTGCTTCAGACTGCCTTTTGACTGGAATTCCCCCCTTTTAGCACTGTTTCCCCCCTTTCACCACTTTCCAGTGGGCCAAACATGCTCAATTTCTGTGTATAAACTACTGGAGCATGTATAAATTGATCGCTCACAGGGGAGCAGTATGTTTCCCGAGCTTTCACCTTAGCATGTGTGGCGCTTTTTCAGGGGTAAATATCCCCCTGCAGTATTTTGAGGGTTACATGGGCGATTTAATTTATTTCTCACAAGATGTATATAAGGAATATACTCCCCGGATTTATCCGCATTCAATGGATGTATTTTCATTCAGATGTGGTGGGTTTTGTGGTCACTCAACTTTTCACTTGATGGGTGCTGGGGCTGTTTGTTCACAAAACAACGCTATGCTGACTGTTTGAGACCAAGTAAAGATGTAGAAAAATAACAAAAATAATCTACTCATTCCAGCGCTTAAATTGCAGGAATTTGCGGGACTCTCCGAGAATTCCTGCACTTTCCCGCACCTCCAGGGCCATTCTTGTGCCTGCGCCCACATTGCGGGAATCGCAGGTGTGGGCGCGGGAATTTTGACAGGAATCCGGCACACGGGATTCCCAGGTGACATCCTTACCCGGACCCATCATCCCATAGTCCCCAAGCCAAGTGTGCACCATAGTGTTGTGACCTATGAGAGGGATTCAGGAGAGAATTGAGAGGAACTCTGGGGAAAAGAATATCCTGGCTGAAAGCCCCAATTTTTAGCTTCTGTCCACCTGTTTCCCACTGTTCTGCGCCTCTGTTTTTGCATCAGATGACTTTGACTTTGACTTAGTGTTTGCTGCATGAACCTTAAGCATTAGAGTTTGAACTGTAAACCTTGCTTCTTGAATTCATCTGGTTTATAAGGATAATGTATGCAGGTGGAATATCAAGGAATCCCCTGTACTTCTTGAGATGTATGCAGCACATGGAATGTGCGCTTCTCTAATATGCCCCTTCCTTACCATGTAGTTAGACATTGGATTTCTTCCTGTACATAGTTGTGTATATTAAGGAAGGCTCAAGTGTCTCTAGATACCCCAGAACAATTTTACCATGTCTATTTCCCCAAAGTATCAAGTCCAGCAGACTTAATAGTAGCTGATTAAAGCGTCCAAGAGTGCTTCCCAACTACCTATGTCACCTAGTACACAATCCTAACTTTGGGTTGTGACACATAGGTGATTGCATGTCTGGCACTACTCCACTATATGCCCCAACCCTCACTTGCATGGTGACATCCGCTAACCACTCCATTCCCTTCCTGCTCATCATCTCCAAGGCAACCTTTGTAGCTGAATAAACACCTTGGCCAAGTGTTTATTGACTGCGTCAGGAAAAAAGGCTGTGTCAAATTTACCCTTATTGAGCAAAATGTGTTGGTTAGCAGCTGTGTACCCTGAAGGCAGTGTTATTAGGGCTAATTTGCCCAAGGGGGGATAGCTAATTGGGTAAATGGGTAAATTTGCTGTAATTACCAGTAATTTGATTTCGGCTTTTTTCCTGACGTGCCACCTTGTTTTCCACACCTACTCCCTCTGCCCCATCTGTTCTACCAGTGTGCTTCTGCAAACACAGGCCAAACCAAGCATAAACTGAGACTGAATCCAGGTTTGTACCTCAGTGCTACCACACTATATCTCAACATGCATGTGTGTGCATTCCCTGCTCATCAGGCTGCCTCCCCCACTTGTTTTCCCCTTTGCCCGGTCTACTCTCTCAACTATGAGATATGAGAGCTCCAAGGGCCCAGGCTCAGTGAGCCTTATATAAGTATGTGTCCAACACTGCATCCAGATTGGCCAAACCTTTCACTCTGGCTTTCACACTCACTAACTCACCTGTCTGCTCTACATGCCTGTATCTGTTACATGTGCCTTACTTGAGTTGTTTCATACATATGCTCAACAATGTAGACATTTTGTATATTTATATCTTACAACCATACATGTACCATTTCTCTGCAATAAAATTTATGACTAACATGAATGCTCATGTGATATGGTTATATCTCAATTTATGTTTGTCACTATGATCTATTTTGACAGATCAATTTTATTCCTCTTTGTTTTCTGACTCTATTTGAAACACTGTGAATGAAGTCACCATAGTTCACCTAGGCAGCACAGCATGTAAAGACACAAACAGTGGTCATCTTACAACTGTTGAAGGGAGGCATATTCTGTTGAGACTGAATTTTACTGTAGACTGACACATATCTGTGAATGCCTTGTGGATGTAGATGTACACAGTAGACTATTGTAGCATATGAAGTCTGAAGGACTCTGCCCGGTGCTGCAGATGTTGTCTTGAAAGACTGGGCAGGGAAGGTGTGAGGTCAACAGGGAGCACAATGGCTATGTCAACTGGGTGGATGTGGTAGAGCACAGGAGGTTGAGTTCTGAGGCTTAAGACTCTCAGACTCTCCCTGATATGGTCCGTAGACAACAATGGTACTGTAGGCATACAAACTCAATGTTGATCCAAGTCACAGGACTGGCCAACTTGATGTTGTAAATTCATGGGTCCAGTGTCCCTCTGGGTTTCAACACAAGGGACAGATATTGCCTAATTTAGAAAATGCATGTACATACACTATCAGAAATGAAGAAAGGTCACAATAAAATCAATAAGCGGCCCAGTCAGCCTGGGCCTCAGAAACATGAGGGAAGACAAGCAGTACGCCCTGAGCGTGTAGTAGACAATGTAGTAGTCAATAGGTGGGTGTATGCAGGCTCTTCTGTATCTAAATCACACTCTCAATTCAATTCCAACACACTGTCTAGGGCTCTGCTGCTTCAACAGCTGTGCTTGCAGCCAATATATGAGCAATAAGCTCCTCTATGGGGTGATCCAGGTTGTCACCCATTTCAACCGGCCCTGCAGAGGTATCCCCAAGTATGCAATCTGCTTCTTGCTGGCAGGGGGATTGGGTGAGTCCCTGTCATATTCTCCACATAGGCCCCAGGGTCTGTTCTACCTAAACTCAAGATAGCCTGCTAAGCGTCACAACTTGTAAGGTGTTTGTATGAGAGATTGAATGGAGTGCCTGAGTACAGAGCACAACCTGAATACCTAAGAGAAGAATCAATGAGCAACTGAATCCTAGAGTAAACAGAGGGACAACACATACCTTATGTATAATATCTAGTTAATCAATGGCACTGAAACCACATAGAAGCCACCCTACACTTCAATTACAAAGGGTCAGACAACTCTGGTCAGTAACAACAGCCTTGGGTGGGGTACCAGACTTCAAGGCATTGAGAGTCTTGTTGACAACATCAGAGTGAGCACCCTGCCAAATATCCAACTTAAGAATACATTGTAGACCAACGTTGCAAGCCTGGAACAGGCCAGTGCACCCCCAGGGACATAGAGGATGACAATCCAAGGGTAATTAGTACCCATTCAGCTTTGGAACTCAGCAGACCAGTGCACAGCCCAAAAGTCAATCTGGAAGATGCATTGCTGGGTGGGCAGAAGGTTGTGTCGTTTGATTTGAGTGCAGAAATATGGAGCCAGCACTCTAGAGACAAGGCACTGCATTGTAATCTGAGTAGACCAGTATGTATCCAAGCCTAAATAGTCAAGTAGAAAGCCCAGTCAGAGGTGAGCATCTCATGCAGAAATTTCCCACTAATTCCCACTCCCTCATGCAGGAATTCACTCACTTTTATTGATTTCTGCTCCTGCTCCTGCTTCCCACATGCAGGACGCAGGAATATCTGCATTTTTCTGCAATTTGCAGGCATTCTGGCACCTGTAGCTACGCCCCGCACTCCCAGTATGCTTGCAGCATGCAAGGTCTGCACTTGGGGGCAGTTGTGGCTCGTTCAACATTTTGATGGACCTCAAATACCATCACATGTGTACAATACCTAGCTCGTTAAATGCACGTAAATTGTAGCTCCCCAAATATGTCTTTACATGTGCAGGAATAAATCATTTACCCCCTGAGATTTATAGATTACAATGTGGGGAGATTATACATTGTTGTGTCCCCTACTGAGACAGCCTGTACACGGTTTTGACCCATCTAGAATGGCAAACATCTCCCCTGTATGCCATATATGATGATTGCAAAGTTCGCTAGCTATTCAATCAGCAGAACATAAGCTATTGCACATGTACTCTCACCAACCCCTAATACCCCTATGTATGCGCTGCATCATTCTTGGAGATGAATTGGCATATTCCAATCAGGACATACCATTCTATTTAGAATGAAACATATGCTCACAAAGTATTACATCTGTACCTCCTCAGCAAAGATACAAATTGGTGTGTACATACTTGAGTGTGGGAACATACCCTGCAAGAGTTGCTCCCCGGCCTCAACACTAAATATCGGTAGTAATGACTGGCTAAGATAGCTAACTATTGTTTTAGAACATTTGAAACAGAATGGACTCATTGGAATCTGCTTAAACCCTCCAGGTGAGGCAGCACAGATCATTTCTCCATGGCTCTTACCCTGCCCAAAAATATTACCCCCTGTTTCACCACCTTCCCATCACTCAATCATCTTGAAAGAAAAAGTATAGTCTTACATCATGTACATGCATAAGTCTAAATTACAGGTGCAACATTTCCCCAGTGCCATTCATTAGTGTGTGTGGCGCTTTTCAGGATAAATCCGTCTGTAGCAATAAATCCCCCAGTTGGAACTGGAGGTGAATCATGTAGGAGGTTTGAATGCAATGATTAGAATGCTGGGATTCATGTCTATTTAATGAGCCTATTCACATGCAATCACAGTGACATCTGGGGTTCATCAAATGTCTAGATTGGTGGTTGAGGACTTTGAGGAAGAATTATCGCACAATCTCTGCCAAATAAATGCTATAAATAGGAGAAAAAGTGTAAAAAGTGTGCACAAGGTATTCAGGAAGATTGGTCCTTAAACACAGGAATGCTTGGGAATTTTGGGCAGGAATCTCGCACATTTCTGCACTTCCCGCTCCCATTCCCACACCCACGCCACAGGGAATTGCGGGAATTCCAGCATGCAGGATTTGCACACAACATGCTTAGTCAGAAGGTCTGAGGAAATCCCCAAGTATTATTGTCAGGTAGAGAATGTGAAGTTCTGCCACCATATATCACTTGGAAAGGCAAGATATTGCCAGAAAAGGATGCAGCAACAAGTAGTGTAAATGTGTGCTTCGCTATGACACCTAGCACATGAACTTGCTGCTTCCCTGAGGTGTTCCAAGTAGAATGAATTGGAGCATTGTAAATGACCTGTCTTGGTCTGTGTTGGCAATGCAGACCAGAGGAATTTCCGCATTGCACATGACCTGAGCAAGATGCAGGAACACCTGAAGGAGAAGACTGTCAAAATTTGGAGGTTACTTCTGTGCTGTGCATGTTGCCTTACAAGGAGACCAACCCAAGTTCTGATGCAGAAAAGTTTGCACATACTCCCTGAAGCACTTAAATGCTTGTCCACAGTTGTAACAGTGAGTGATTGTGTTGGATATTGCATGCTGAATAACCTCAGACATGTAGCCTCAAATAGTATTGATGTCAAGTGCAATCCAAGCCTCCCAAAGATCCAGCAGCTGGTTCTTGATGGTGCAAACAACATTGTTTTAATTTTGCTGTATGAAGAATAAGATTAGAGTGTAAATCATGAGCCAACTGAATTGCTGCTCACCAGAATCCCAGTGTGACCAGTCTTGACTTGAGTAACATGATCTCTGGCTTCAACGGAGAGTATATGCAGCTCAGTCCATTAGAGAACATTGGGGAAACAATGAATGCACCACTGACTAATTTGTTGTGGGCAGAGGAGTGCAAAAGTAATGGGATCTTGCTGCTGTACACAGCAAACAATTTTGACTGGGGACCAAGGATATCCAACTGCAAGGGCAGTGTGTTCAATCTGGGGCTAAATGAAGCAGTTGGTCCAATTAATTTGTTGTACAGCGGCATTGGAATGCTGAGACAAAGCATCCCCACTTTGTTGGCAGATTGTGCAGTGGGGATGAGACAATGCAGCAATTGCATGACAGTCAGGTTTCAAGTGATCCCCCTGAGACTTTTGATGCTTTTAGTGTATGCACTGCAATATTAATAGATATTTCTTATCTGATTGGTATTTGGATGCCTGGATAGCATAGGATATTTGAGAGCCTTCTGACAGGCATGCTCAGCACAGATGCAGAACCAGTCATGCTGATGCTGAGCCATCATCTGTTTCTCCTTGGCTAACTTAAGGCAATTGGCCTCCTGTTGTGCCTCCTCCTTTTGACCATGATAGCAGCAAGAATCTTGGGCAATCCATTCAGCTCAAGAAATAGGCTTGAATGGCAGTGTGGACTGAACAAGAGGTTGTTTGGTGGCACAGGAGTGACACAGGGTGGAGGTGATGATAGAGGGTGTGTCTGAGTCTAAGAGCAAGGGATCCAGAGTGCTCAAAGTGTTCAGAACTAGGTCAGGTTCACAAGTTACATCCTTGGACAGGGTATATGATCCTCATAATGGATTTCAGGACTGCAGTGGTTGTCTTGATGGTTGCCTGGGTCCACACAACATGGTTCTTGAATGTTGCTTGTATGATACACCTGGAATTAGTAACCCCAGTCATAAGATTTGTACAACAACTAACCATATTCTCATTGAAAGAGCTAGGCAGAGCAAGTGCCCAATGGATCCTGTGAGACTTTGCACAATGTTGGAACCAAGGTCCAAAACCACCACCCAAAGCATAAAGTGCTATTGTAGATAACACTGCAACACCACAAGAGTGTGAATTTGATTGTTTGCCAAGTGCAAAGGGGCAGGTACCTGGGCTGAGTATGATATTGCAATCCAGCACTGCCAAGAGCCAAGAATTAACTGGGTTTATGCATGAGGGAGGTACAGAATCTTCATGTGGGCTCGAGCTATCAGCATAGATACATTGCCAAGCTACCAGATTCACATGGAGCAGTGCCCAATGTGATGTCAATGAACATGGATAAGCAGTTTGTTCACAGATGCATTAGCAATGAGAGACTCAATTGGGAGTCAGCAGGGGTGAGAGAGCACAGAATGGCACTGAGAGCACAGATTGGGTGACCCAAGAAAATATGAGTTATTAGCACAGATATTGTTGGTTGGTTTGGATGGGAGTTAATGAAGCTGCAGCCAGCATTGGTATGATCATCAGATAGCCATGTGTTAATAACCAAGCCAGGCAGATGAGAAGTGCATAATGGATGGAGCAGAGGAACAGTCACATCAATTGGAATAAGCCAGAGACAATCCAGCAGCTGTTTGGCAATCTTCTCAATCTCAGGTGAGCTAGTAGCAATACAAGGCAGCTGAAGCTCACTCTCAACTACAGAACACAAGTGTACTAAGAGTCGGCCAAAGATCAAGAAGCCAGAGAGGTAAATAGATAGAGATGTTGTGCGGGTTTTTTTGTGGGATCTTGCACCCGCGCGCCGGAATCTGGGTTGGAAATCGAGGTTTGGCACTGGCACCAGCACCCGTGTGTGGGAGCATGTGGGAACGTGCCGGGGCTCGGGATTCTTCATGCTGCCGGAGAAGGGACTTGCGTGGGAGCTTGCAAGAATTCAACGCAACGTGTGGGAATTCAACACAACACGCAAGAACACGCTGGAACACGGGACAATTGTGTTCCCGGGGTTACACGAGCACTCAAAATGGTAGAAACAACGTGGAATTACTTGTATCAAACTAGTACATGCAATGAATATACATAGAACATGGAACGCATGAGGAAAATCATGTGGGCGTGAGGGCAAAGGTAGGGTGTGCAAGCAAACACCGAGCACATAAGCGACAGATACCAGGGCACCGGGCCAAATCTATTGAGCAGTTGTGGTGGTCGCAGTAGTTGTCATGGTCGCTTTTGCACTCTTGCCCCTTCGCGGAAGGTTCAAGATACCTGGCCGAACCAATCCAGCCTTCGAGTAGGAGCTGAGTGACGTGGTTGCTTGGATCGTAAGTGGGGCCAAGTTATGTCGGCGCTTGCTGATGATTGAGCCAGCAAACAAAAATGCTCGTTCAACGTCAACGCTAGAGGCTACACACCATGTTAGTTAGAATAAATATATGCTTCGATAACTCACCAGGTGTCGTCAGGACGTCAAAGGCCATCTGTGTCAAACCGTTCCAAATGTTCCCGGCTATGCGCTGACCACGCCACCATGTAACCGGCTTTAGGAACAGAGGGCGGCTGGTCGTACTTTGATCAAGAAGTGGCTCGCCTAACGAATATAGTTAAAGAAATGTTAGTGATACTATGTGAGACATTGGACATTGATCTCACCGCACACAAATTCCTCAATGGGCGATTTGGCCAATGAACCCCCTTGCCCAACGGACGAGTACATTTTATCAAGGTAAGACTAGAGGAATATCATTTAGTTGTTAGCAAGGAAGGAAAGGTGGGAGCGTACCGAGTACGCGAAGTGCAATGTTTCCGTGCCAGCAGAGTCCGCCGAGTGCGTTGACTCGGCTGGCTTATAGTGGCGGGTCCAATACCTCTGCGTGATTTCAATTGCGGTGTCGACCCACTCCGGTTCCCAACCCGCATGTTCTAGATAGTGTACGCGCATAGAAGGGTGCAGCACTATGAGAAAATTAACAAAAGAAATTAGTAATTAATCTATTCAAGCGAGGAATTGGGGACTCACGCATTGCCAGACGATAGAGATCCGACTCGTCGGACTTCTGGTAGTATTTATTCAATACCACCTGCGGGTGGTCAGCTGCGTGGCGTAAGTACATTGGCTGCTTCTTGTCCGCACACAAGTGGCTGTATTCAAATGTCAATGCGTCGTAGTGCACGATTACATCGGCGAGTATTGGGACTTCGGCTTTCGACATGATTTCCATGATGTGTCTTAGCGGCTATGTAAGATTGTTAGCTATGTGAGACGAATGTGGTGAAGGTGGCTTACACGAAGGGCAACCAACAAGCCTCGGATTGCTGTAAAGTTTTCCTTATGCAGTGATGCTTTGCTCTTGGTGTAGCGCATGCCCTGCTGGAGACTTAAGCTAAAGTATATGTAAGTTAGCAAAAACACAATGAGGAGGCTCAAGTGAGATACTCACCTAGCAACGTAACAACGCTCCACATCCTCGAGCATGAGCTCCGTCGAGTTCCAGCGTACCTTCATGTTGTGCCAGACGTTGTGAGGGGATTTAACATCAAGCCGCACACACTCCACTTTGAAAAGAGCGCCTGCAGCTGTGGTGAATCGAAGAAGATGTGCAAGCTTTGCGCACTGGAAGTTAGCAAACCAAAGTGACTGTAAGAAAAACACGAAAGAAACACATAACATACCTTCCACAAAACCTTTGAGACTGTTTTTTCCTTGAGCCAGTCAGCCAATCCTTCAACCATGGGCTCGAGGGTGGCGCTGAATTCATCATCGTCACTCTCGTTGATGTCTAAAACTCTTGATTTGGCGGTCCCATCTTCATCCTAAACAGGTGCGTAAGCAAAAACAAATTAGTGAAATATACTGAACAATTGATACATACCTTGTCTGTATCACCATCTGACTCCTCGTCGCTGTCTGCATGAGACTCGGTCGTGGTAAGCACCTGGCGCTTCATGTGAAAAGGTAGGATTACCGCCTCGTGTGAAAAATATGTCAAGATTGGTGGGACTCTAACACGAAATATAGGTACCTGTGCAGTTAGATTGAGTACATGCAATACGCAATGTACACAACATGACGGTCCTCCCAAGCGCTTCAAGCCCTTTTTCTTCAGCTCCTTCATCATCGCGCCATTATTAGACGTGTTATCGCACACAACACCCCAGACCTGGAAAGGTGATCCAGTAAGAATCCAAGTGAAACGCACGCTAAGTTAAATGTGAAGACATACCCTGTCTTCGATCTTAAACTTGCGGAGCACGGTGTGCAGCGTGACCGCGAGCGCTTCACCTGTATGCGACTTGTCAAAGCTATTACAAAACGTGAATAAATGTTTGGAACTGCGGGTGAACAAACCCACTTTAAGCACTCAAGGACAAAGCGCTCGATTGAGATGGGCTCCCCAGCTGGCACACGCTCACGAAAGATCACAATGCTGAGAAAATCGAACCCATTGCTACTCCGAAACAAGTCGAGCGCAATGTGAAGCGCGCCACGGTGTGCCTGTGACAAATTCCAAGTGAGAGGTAAACCTGCCAGGAGTAAATTAACAGACTTACCACCAGTAGGGCTAAAATATCACGTTGCGTAGCCTCATATATGCATTGAATGTCTAGACTAATTGTATGTCGGTGCGGGCAATGTTTTCTTGCATCTGGATGGAGAAGTTTTCGTAGCTGGAAATGTGATTTAGCAAATGTAATATACGATTAGTATCACTGACATATCGGTCATTAATTGTCTTAAACGCACACGCACTCTCAGCCATCCACAAGGCTGTGTACTCGCGTACATCCTGGGCGGTCAGCTTCGATGAATAGGCTCTGGTGATGCCAAACTCGCTGAGCGTTTTGGTACCCAAGTCATCCTTTGCGCATTTGCCCATATGCGACAACAGTTGCGTGGTCTCCATAACTTCGGCTTTGCGTGTAATTATTGAGGTGCAGCTAATAATGAACACATTAGTTTAGCATGAATAGTACGGTATAATTTACATACTTCTTGCACTTGAACGCGCGGCGCACTCCTTTTGCATTGTGAACGACCGTTGGCGGCTCGAAATAAGTGTATGCCTCTGATTTCAATTTGCTGATTAGAGCGATTGTTCTTGCTAATTTTGATACAAAGTAAGTGATACATTTGGAGTGACAACAAATTGATTACTCACCGAGTCCCGCTTTGCTATCCTCCAATGCTCGTTTTGCCGCGGTCTTCTTGTGGCGCTCCGCCTCCTTTGCGTGCCTGTCAGCGGCGTGAGCAGCTGAAGACAGCATCGACGATGTCGACCCTATTTTGGAGCCAAGCTCTGAGCCTGTCTCCGAGCCAAGCTCGGAACCCAGCTCAGAGCCAAGCTCGGAACCTAGCTCAGAGCCGAGCTCTGAGCCTGGCTCAGACCTGCCCTCAGATGGTACTGGCGTCCCTTCATCAGGTGTCTGAGGCGTGTAGGGTGTCGAGTTCCGAGTAATGTCAATGCGAAGGTTCTCTGAGAAAAATGTAAGGAAAGAACAAGCAATAAAATGTGATTTCTTGCCTTCGAGCTCAGGACTGGAGTCTGCTCTCCGCTGCTTGGGTGGGCGTCCCGTGGCCAGCGATGGGAGGATTGTACGCGTCCGGAGAGCTTAAAAAAATGAAGAAAGTAAGGAAAAAAAGGAATGCAAAAGGCAGTGAGATAACGCACCTCGAACTGGAGGGGGGGTCTCTTTGATATCCGATGAGATGTGCGCGTTGATGGGGAAAGGGAGAAAGGGGTGGGATGAAACGGCTGCAATCCACAGCTGGATTGCTTTGTTCTGGGAGAACTGACTGGTGTTGAGGTTGGTGCTGAGGGGACCCATTATATATCCCAAAAAAATGGGACAAGCCCCAGCGAGCGACTTGGTTTGGTATGTTGAGCTTGCTCAAGGGGGATAATTTGTAAATCAAAGTCGGGTTTTAAAAAAGGGATTCAGTTTTACGTATGGAAATACTTAGTGCTGCACAAGGCAGCATAGTCTCCCCAAATTGTTGCATAAATGCGTGGGAGCTGTCCTCGCACAATGAGGGAGATTAGTCACGTGATCCAATCGCTAACTTCGCTCCCACCACGTCCCCTGTTGTGCACCGACGCCTCCAACCATGTCAACAAAATACCAGAGTAATTAGCGAGAGCAACCTCACTGTACATATTTAATCTTTGTTATCCATATCAATGCACTTGAATTTCTGGTAGCCTTTTGCGGCCTGCCCCAATTTTTGATGCTGCCTCCCTCCCTAAACCTAAGTTGGTGAGCCCGCACTGCAAACAGGTACACCATAAATTAACCCGTTTTCTTGTCTGACGGTGATCGCTGAATCGCATTGTTCGTGCTTGCAATAGGAGGTTCTTCGTTTGATGTACTCGAGGCTTGACACGCAGCAAACCAAATGTCGACTTGATCTCCACTTCAGGTGCTTGCATGCCAACATCCATGACAGTGTGGACTCTCCCCGAATTGTAAGTCATTCTCACATTCATTGTATCTCGCCACGAATTGGTTTTGCTGAGCATTAATTGAAGGTTTTTGTCCTCCATGGCACTCGGTTCAACATACTCCGGGCCTGACACAAGGCAAATGAACATCCATCTCGATCCGCCCTTCAGGTTCTCACTCGCCGATGCCCACAATAGCGCGGACTCTCTTTGATAGGTAAGTGATTTTCTCCATCCACTGTACCTCGCGGCGATGTAGTTTTGCTGAGTTTTAATCGAGGACTTTTGTCCTCCGTAGGCACCCCTGTTCATTTGGAGATGGGCCGAATCTTCGTCCACCATCAGTTTGTGGCCCCGTTTGACCCGTTTCGTGTTTGAACTAACATTTTTTCTTCCCCCACACCCTTCGGTGTAGTGCACTACTCCCTAACTGCGTGTCTCCTGAGTTGCGTTGCGCTCGATTGTGCACTCAGCTCCGCCAAACGTGCTCCTTATCGGCCTTGTGTGTGCTTCAAACCATGTGAATTCATTCACGTTCTCTCGATAACTCACCCCAATTCTGCAGCGTATGAGGGGGCGGATCATCCGCTCCCGATTTGTTGGGCATAGTAAGTGCCTAGTCTCAACATTACGTGGTCACTCATTGACGACAGGGTTTTTAGGCTTATAGGATTGCTCGGATACTTTGGATGAAGGTCAATCAAACAAGTGGTTGCCGTGCCTGCGCCATCGCCATGCCGGCGTTTGCGGAAGAGATAGGAGGGTGGGGCTGTCGGGTGAAACTAGGCAGTGATACACTCCATGACAAGTTGTAAAGCCCACCTAGTATGTTGGTTGGCGCGTTTGAGTTGTCGGTGGAGCACACCTGGACAGGGGAGATTGGATATAGTGTTAGTGTATACTAGAATACAACTGTTTAATGTGAATTTTACTACATGAGATACTTATTGGCTCTAATACAGTGGAGAATTTAGGGGTATTAAACATGCAGATTAGTGATATTAGTATGTGGGAAGTCGGCTGTTGCTTGCACTGCCGCGGGATTCCTGCACCTCTGCTGGTCAGTGGAATTCCGGCATTGGCGCAGGAATGCACGGGAATGACGGCGCTTATTGTGCAGGTTCTGCAGGAATCTGCGCGGGATCCTGGGCCAATATCTTTGGTCCTGCACCAGCACCTGCTCCGGCAGGCATGGGATCCGCTGGTTAAAAACCCGGCGGAGCACGTGATTCCCACGCAAGGGAATCCTGTGCGACATGCTTATAAATAGACAAAGTGTGGCAC
This sequence comes from Ceratobasidium sp. C01, assembly GCA_025200755.1. Classification (NCBI taxonomy): domain Eukaryota; kingdom Fungi; phylum Basidiomycota; class Agaricomycetes; order Cantharellales; family Ceratobasidiaceae; genus Ceratobasidium; species Ceratobasidium sp. C01. The sequence goes on from JANWGL010000072.1 coordinate 15,660, forward strand.
ATAAGTGACTTTGAGTGAAAGCTCAAGGTCAGGGAACTCTTCCAAGGCCCAGGAGAGCTCACTACAAATATCAGCACAATGCAGAACATGTGGAACCAGGAGTTGAAGCCATATATTAAAATGGGTTGTCAATATCATTGGGAGATGTAAGCAGGTTTGCTGGGGTGTTGCTAAGTTGAATATACTGTGAGGTAGGAGGGCTGGGTGAATGCGCCAATGAGCTGAGAGTGCTGGTAAGATATGAGGAAAAAGCAAGAGTATTCTGGTAAAGGACAAGAGTCCAAAGCATTGGGAGGTAAGGCAATGCTTTCTGGAGTGGGCTACAGGCTGAGATTATTGCCTGAAACACTTGGTTATGTGATACAAGCTCAAAAAGTATAATAAACTCATGTTCTGGCATGTTGATCTCAAGAATAACCATCTTTGCTGAGAAAATTGCTCAAAATGTGCAAGAGATTTAAGAGTTATACTGCAGAGAGTTTGCAAATGATACAAGCTAAGCTCCAGCTTTGATATCCCCTAAACCACTTCTCCAAGTTTCCAAAATGTTTGGGTTTGAAACAAACCTGGCACTGAGCACACATAGATAGTACAACCCTTTCATGCTGGGTGCACATGTACATGTTTTCAAATTCCATTTAATTGTTGAAATTCAAGTCCCATTTTGGTATGCATATACTCACATTCCTTATGGTAGAGATTAGTTGCTATAGCTCCAGGTGGCAAACCACATGGGCCAGTGAGTAACTTATGAACCTGCAAATGGATCATCTATCGGTACAATTGATGTATGTGCCTGAATTTACAACTTTGCTTTGTCTACATTTAACAGGACCACACCACACACCCAACGTCCATGTGGAGATGCTATGTGGTCCCTACTATCCCAATATGGGAGGACAGTATGGACAAATAGAGCCAATCAATCAAGAGGCACTGAGTGCTATTACCCCAGCAACATTGAGTTTGTACACCTACAGTACATGCACAACCTTTAGTTAAGAGGAACAATGGAAGCTGTAATCATGTGGAAGAAGCTAGAAGAAATAGAACTGCCTAAAAAGGAAACATGGGAAAGGAACACTTACAGGGGATATGTAAGAAAGGAACTAAGTGACTAAGCAACTGATAGGCAAAGCATAAGCAAAGGTACAATCAAGTGCTGTGGCTAGGTTACATAAGGTGGCTATGTATTGCTAATTGTTGATAAATGAAAACACATGACTTAGAGAAGGTGTCCATATAATAAATAATGAATGGAGTAGACTTGACTTAGGGAAATAGGTGCTCATGGTCATGGACCATGACAGTTAGGTTGTTAATGGAATGACAAGGTAATTGGACCTGAAATATTCAGGGTCAGATCCCTGCTTTTTATTTAGACATGGGAACAATAGTATGTACAAACAAGTAAATAAAGAAACTGGTATGATATAAGCATGAGTCCATACAGTGCAATATCAGGCAGCATAGCTGTGGAATGTTGCAGAAGCATTACATAAGTGGTCAGCAGCATACCCTGACTAAGATGTCACGTGATGAAGACAAGAGGTGAAACAGCAAATTCATAGGTAGGTGTCAACAATGACCACCAGGAGAGACTAAAAGGCAATTTACTTGAAAGTACTGGCAAGCCAAATACACTAAAGTGCAAAGGCAGGGCAAGCATTTGTGGCATTACCAGAGAATCCTCCATTTCCATGAGCAGGCGCAGGCACAGGTGCAAGAATGCCCCTTGAGGGTAATATTCATGCATGCAGACGCTGCATATATGCCTTTTCGCGCCCAACATCCTCACCATGTCACAATCAAGTTCCCCTCTAATTTGGATTTGCTTTGTGTCAGTTGTTTGTGCAACTGGTTTTCCAATTGAAGACATTAAAAATAATCCTTATTGTTTTGCATGTGTACTCTCTCACTTGGTATATATCAAGGATCCCGGCTTGGGGAATCTGATACTTGCTTTGGCTGCTCTAAAAGGGGCAATTCCTGACCAGAAGTAGATGAAAATGGTCTGTGAGAGCTGACACACTCCTGGTAATAGGTAGAGGGTCAGCGACCTCAGTGCACATTGTTAATATCTGTAGCGCAATTAAACACTTGTTTTCCCTTCTCAGGCCTTTGACAATCTCCAGGATAGACTAATAACTTAGCATCCCTAGTCTCCTCTGTTTAGGTCTACATGAGCAGAAAGATGAATAGCTACCAGCAACAGTGGTGCTAATGCCCTTATTCATATGGGAGGAACATTCAAGTTCATGCCTTTATCTTATAGGTTCACAAATGACACATGAATATGATCAGGAGTACTGGACCTTAAGCAAAGCCCTCTGCAACTCTGTAACTCCCTGGCTGGTGTCAAGACCCTTTGAAGCGTCGGTGAAGAGTGGTCAAGAACAGCAAGGGTGGTTCTCGAAGACCTCGATATAATAGAGAGAGAGAGAAAGAGTCTCAGAGAAGACTCAGGATGAGATTACGCAAGCAGAGAGTGAATAGACGGGGTAGAGCAAGCTGGAGTGTCCAGGCTTGCTCATCGCTC
>JANWGL010000073.1:0-13904 GCA_025200755.1 Ceratobasidium sp. C01
TGAGCAAGCCTGGATACTCCAGCTTGCTCTACCTCGTCGTTTACCCTTTCTTAGTCTCAGAGTCCCTTAGGACTATCACTGCAGTATCTCAGGACCTCTAGGTCACTTCGTCTCTCTCAGGCCTTAGAGCCAACTTCGTCTCTGACTCGTGGCTCACCAGCCAAGTTAGCAGTATCGTCTCGTGGCTTATCGCCAACTTCGTCTTTCGTGCCACTTGAAGCCTTCGTCTTCGTCGTCTCAGTCTCCCTAAGAGAGGTTGTGACATTAATGTGCTTCCCAGTCTTTCATTCACCAAGTAGAAACATCGCCTGCCAAACGAGACTGCGTGAGAGATGACATCCGCCGAAAACAAAATGCTTACCATAGCGCAAACGAGAGAGACAGCCTTCGTGGGGAAAGGGTTGAGTAAGTCGGGGTATTTCACCCCCACTGGGGAGCGCCCAGTAAAGAACGCTTCGCACACAATGCACTGTACGGACGGGTGTTGAAACCACCCTTTCCCCAACTCAGACCTAGCCTAAAATCATTACCAGTCAGTAAAGAGCTAAGCATGTCACGCAGGTTTTTTCGCTAGATCCCGCACCCACACGCCAGAACCAGGACCAAATTCTGTAGTCCCGCTCCCGCACCTGCACCCGCACGCGGGAATGCAAGAACCCGCAGGTTCTCACATCTTCCTGCGGAATATGCAGGAACACGTGGGAACATGCGGGAATGAGCGGGATGTGGGATTTACCCTGTTGCGGGAGCTTGCGGCGGCACAGGAACACCCGAGGATGAGGGGAACCGCGGGAATAACACGACAGAGATGGAAGTGATGTTCAATTAAGTGGTGTTCAATTAATGTAGATACCATGGGTCAATCGAAGAGCGCGTGCACGCTATGCGCGAATGGAGGTGAAACTACCTAACGAAGCTTTAAAGTAAAATCCCAGCTTCCTGTACATAATGCTAGCCCATCTGCACTCACACCCAGACAGCTCACCCGGTTCTCGTGGCCAGTCAAGACACCCACATGCTTACCCTTGAGTGTGTCCCAAACATTGCACACCCAGTCGTCGTAACCCCCAAACAACACACGCCCGGATACGCTAAATGCGACTGAGGTAACGCCACAGCAAATATCGTCGTGTGTGAACGCATTGAGTTTGTGGTTGGTGCGGATGTCGAAAAGTCGACAAGAATGATCATCTGAGCCTGTAGCAAATGCATCGCCGTTGGGGAAAAATCTGTACTAGGATAAGTGGTTATTTGGTGAGACGGCTAGCGGCGTATGTGATGCGCGTACGAAAGGGACTCACTGAACCGAATTGATGTCTGCCGTGTGTCCAGTAAAGGTATGGGTGGCTTTGCCACTTCGGATACCCCAGAGCCTGGCAGTTGCATCGCACGCGCCTGAGACAAACACATTCTGGTTGATACTAAGGGACAAGCTGTATCGATTTGGTCAATGTCTGCCCTCGAGACCCAAATTACCTAACGAACCTCATAATATCACCCGTGTGGTCCTTAAACTCCATCACGCAGGCGCCAGTCTCGATATCCCATAGCATGCAAGTCATATCGCCCGAACCCGTAATGATCTGACGGTCGTTGATGAAGCGGCAGCAGCTGAGGTAGCCCGAATGAGCATTGAGTTTGCGTGCGCCTTTCCCACCGCTCTGCTTGTTACGCAACCTGTAGATCGAGCAGATGTTGTCGAGGCCACCACAAGCAACGAAGTTCCCCAAGGGCGAGTAAGCACAAGTCATAACCCAGGGCAATTGGAGCGGAATCGCGCGGACTTTGTTGGTGGTGCACGCGTCCCAGATAATAAGGCTTCCATCCTGGGAGGCGGAGACGAGGTGGTGAGTGTCTGTGGCCCAATGCGTAGAGTAAACCTTCGCCAAATGACCCTTGAGCGTGCAACGAACGGGCATTGCAATCGACGGGAGCGATTCAAGGTCTTCAGCCATTGCGCGCACTATGAAAAAAATTTTGCGGAACATCATGCAGCGGCGTTGCACAGTGGGGACTCACGGTTTGTGTCAGCTACGCCTTCCCGCTTCGCACGGATTTTATCCTTTAGTGACTTAGCCTCTTTCCTCGTGGCGGCAATCCGCTCCTGTATATCGCCTTGCTGGGACATGGTTGGCTGGGGGTATAAGAGAGGTCCACGATCACGTCAGACCAGTCTCTCCGCGGTCTTTGCTCACAACATAGTCTAGGTGAGCAATGTCCACATATTTAGACTAGTGAACACCACTTACAGCGAATAGTTTGAACCCCGTCTTGCGAGACCATCGTGGCGGTTGGTCTTGGGTTTGCCTTGGCGCTTATTATGGCACCAACAATTTGCTCAATGTAATCGATTATAACGAAGCACGGAAATACAAAACTCTAGGAAACTATGTAGTTGCTGCCACCAGCACAGTCGCCTTCGCGGACTTGCCCTTCTGTGGCAGCTTTAAGCTGCCCGGCTTGACCAGTCCAGCCTTTGAGTAAGAGCCCAGCGATGCAGTTGCCTGGATTGTCAATGGGGCTAAGTTGTGCCGGCGTTTGCCCACAAGCGAGCCCGCAAAAGAAAAAGCGCATTTGACGTCAACACTAGAGGCTGCCCAAGGTGTTAGTACACAATAATAAAATAAATCGGTCTTAGCAGTACTCACCAGGCGTGGTCAAAACATCCAACGCCATCTGCGTCAAACCATTCCACTCATTTCCCGCAATGCGCTGACCGCGCCACCAAGCAAGCGGATTTAAGAATAGAGGGCAGCCGGTGCTGCTTCGATCGAGAAGTGGCTCACCTGGACAATGTATAGTTATCATAATTGTTAATAAGATCGCATGATAAGGGCAAAGCATACTTACTGCGCACAAATTCCTTGACTGGGGATTTGGCCGATGCTGCCCCTGCCCCGACCGACAAATACATTCTGTCAAGATAGGACTATGGGATTTCAATGAGTGTGACGATTTAAGGAGAACATAATGACTTACCAAGTAGGCGAAATGCGACGATTCCGAGCGTTGAGGCTCCATTGCGCGGCTCAGCTCGGCTGGTTTGTAGTGGCGATCCCAGCACCACTGGGTGATCTCAATCGCATTGTCGATCCACTCTGGTTCCCACCCTGCGTGTTCCAGATAGTGCACACGCATCAAAGGGTGTAACACTAAGAGAATACAGGTGAAAACAATAGCAAATGACCAGCACACGAGAGTTTGTGTACATACGCATTGCCATACAATAAAGGTTCGATTCGTACATTTTCTGGTAGTATTTATTAAATACGACCTGTGTGCGGTCAGCTGCGTGACGCAGATACATTGGTTGCTTGTCGTCCGCACACAACTGCCCATATTCAAACGTCAGTGCATCGTAGTGCACTATCACGTCAGCGAGCATCGGGACCTCGGCTTTCAACATGATTTCAGTGACGTGCCGCAGCGGCTATATTATAATGTTAGCTACGTATGATGAATACGGCCGCAAATGACCTACCCTAAGAACGAGCAATAGTCCCCGGATTGCAGTGAGATCATCCTTGTGCAGCAATGCTTTGGTTTTCGTGTAGCGTGTACCTCGCTGGAAACTCAAGCTATATAGTATCACAGTTAGCCTAGAGAGCTCAAAGATACGACACAGTGAGACTCACATTGCGACGAAACAACGCTCCATGCCCTTGAGCATCACCTCAGTAGAATTCCAACGAACCTTCATGTCACGCCGGACATTGTGGGGGCCCTTGATTTCAAGCCGAATGCACTCAGCCCTGAAAAGAGCCCGTGCAGCTGGCGTGAATCGAATGAGGTGCACGAATTTGGCCGACTACGCAGGACGAAAAGTTAGCAAAGTTAGCTGACGGACATGACATGAACACGGCGCGACACACCTTCCACAGAACCTTCGATACTGCCTTCTGCTCAATCCAATCGGCTGACCCTTCACCCATAGGCTCGAGAGTCACACCAAACTCCTCGTCACTCTCATCCCCGTCCAACGCCCTCGATTCGGATGTCGCATTGTCTTCCTCATTGGGAGCGTCCTCTTCTTCATTCTAACGGGTTTTTTCTTTTTCAGTTAAATCTTTGAGTATAATAGATAAGAGTGGTAATTTACCTCATCAACATCGCCGTCAGAGTCCTTGTCGCTCTCCCCACAACCTTCAGCTTCGGTAAGCGCCTGGCGCTTGGTACGAAATGGTAAGATTATAGCCTGATCCGAAGAACAAATCAGTATGCTGTGGGGACTCCAGCCAGGCACATACATACCTGTGCGGCTAAATTAAGTACATGAAGCACACAGTGCACTCGACACGATGGCCCTTCAAGTCGCTTTAGGCCCATTTTCTGTAGTTCTTTCATCATCGCGCCGTTATTCGACGCATTATTGCATACCACACCCCAGACCTGAAATACCCCGTTAGCTGACCGAATACCAAGATGAATTTGAGCTCGCACCCTGTCATCAATTTTAAACTTGCGGAGCACTGCGCAGAGGGTGCTTGCAAGTGCCTTGCCCATGTGAGACTCATCAAAGCTAATAATAACGTCAATAATCTAATCCAACCGAAGCCCAATAACTCACTTCAATCACTCCAAGACAAAGCGCTGAATTGAGACTGGCTGTGCCGCCACCGTGAGCTTGCGAAAGATCACAATGCCGAGAAAGTCAAGCTTGTTGCTGCTCTGAAACAGATTGAGCGCTATATGAAGCGCGCCACGGTGTGCCTACAATACTTTTGGAATTAATATTATTTGTTGTAGAAGTTAAGAGACTTACAGCAAGAAGCGCTAAGATGTCACAGTGAAATGGTATCCCCTTAAACTTAAGGGGGTCCTACAGTTAATTGCGCATAATAACATTTTCCCCCCTTAAAGCGAACAGTTATGCTTTAAGAGCACCCTTAAAGTTTAAATGTACACTATAAATTAAACGTATAAATGCATTTAGCTCAAACGCATGCAAACACAACACCGGGTTTAAGGGGAAAATACAGTTAATCCTATAAGGAGATAAAACCATAGCTTTCCTAGGCTGCTCCGCCGTCGCCGTCGTCCTCGTCTTCGAACTCCTGCTCCTCTTGATAAAAAACAGTGCGGCACAGGCTATTGCTCCGATCAACTATATACCATTCGCCCGATTCGTGCGTACCCGTTGTGTGAACTCGCCTGACTACGCTCTCGATCGCTTTGATATCGAGGATAAACGATCGGCCGAGTTCTCGATAAGAGACAAACTCGATTTTCGCATCTCCGGTCACCCCCCTGGCCTCAGTCACATGTGCGAGGATGAATAGTCGGGGCTCAGGTATGCGAAATCGACAGTCAGGGTTGGCAGGGAGCCTAAGCACGAGGAAGAAGTCGAGGCGCCCATAACTGGTAGTGTCGATCATCTCAATGGGCCTGTTGGGATAATCCTCGTTTCGGTCCTTCTGGAATCCGTACTGAGAACATTTAAGCAACGTTTATTGAATAATATAAATTAAACTCACCCGAACAAACAATGCATCTCTCTTTCCGTAAGGTGAGAGAGGGTTGCAAGCGGAAGCACTCCGAATGCAATCTCTGGAGGTAGTACATAGCTTTCCCCAGCGCTCACCCCGCTGTGGAATATATTTAAGCCATTCGTGGAATGTTGGTCGAGGGTTATTGGTGTGGAAGTAGGATGCGATGCGTCGGCGAACATTGGAGGTTAAGGGGAACTGATGGAGACAGGGAGAGCAAAGGATGATCTCAGGATCTATGAGAGATTCATATTAATTGTACTAAATGAATGAAATTTAGACTTACATTCGGGGTACACATACTCCATGCGACTCTTGTCCACAGGTACATCGCTTTTGCCCCATAAAAGTGCCTTGCAAATACACGGAAATCGACACGCGACCGCTGCAAGCTGAGACATTTGAAGGACGTGCTTGTTGATAGCCGAATAAGGTACGACTTTTGATTTGACGCAGAACATGACCTCGTGGCAGTATCTCTCGATCGAGAATGACCAAGCGACCCACACAGGGCCACAGCGAAGGACGTTGTTGGGTATGTGAAGGAGAGCGTGTAACGTTAGTTTACAGATGCAGAGTTGCTCGTAGTTATATTGGTAGTAATATCTGAATGTGTAGGTTAGTAGATATAACGCTCTTGTGCAGCTGAAACGCACTCTTCAAATCGCTCAACGTAATGCGCGACTTCTTTCCTCAAGTGCTCGATTCTTTCAACAGTATTTTCGAGCTCTAGTAGGCATTTAAGTATAACTGCGAGCTCCAGATAGTGGTCGTAGTATTTCTGAGGCAACCGTCCACGTAGCACAATAGGGCCGATAAATGTCAGCCAGAAGGACCAAGACTCGGCGCAGTAAAGTGGCGAACTTGTTTGAATATTTGGTAAAGGTCGAATGAATGCGGAGGGGATAAGTTTCGTTGCCGCCTCGGTTTCGCGTCCAATTTCAGCCCTGACAGCTGGAGATAGTCGATAGTTTCCTGAACCAGGGTCGTCGATACCGCTGTAAGAGCCGCACCACAGAGATACGAGGTCGGGACCGTGATTAAGTAGAAACAAATGCATATATTCGTGGGGGTAAGAGGTGGGGCGGCTGATTGACGGGATTTGGTCGAGAATAGACGCGCCAGAAACACCATACTTCTTGCTTAGTTCCTTGCGATCGGTCTTTTTTTCTGCACGTTCCATGCGGCGTACTTGTTTGTCGATTGGTTCTGGCGTACAGAGGGGGAGATCTAATGGGTCGTACGCCTCGGTAATATCCGAGGGGTTGTCTGAAGCGATTGGCATTGCGAGGGGGACATAGTAAGTTCTTCGAGCCGTGTGATAGCATCCAACTATCTGGCACTCGCGGCAAGGTGCTTTGGCGTTCGGCCCTTTCATCTGACCTAAGTGTTTCATCGCCTGCATGTCGCCACAGACAATAAGGGGGTGCTGACGGAGAGTGAATGTTCGACCAGTAAGCGAGTTATAAGTTTCAACTCCTTGCGCGAGCTCGAGGCATTCCCCCACAAACGGGACTAGAAAAGAGTCAAAGTCCTTGGGCTGATTAGGCCCAGGGATGACGCCAAGAGGAAAAAGGTTTCGAAGTTGAGCCCGCTCAGCTGGCCCAAAGTTAAGAATTTGGAGCATCAAGGGCCAACAACTGCTGTTATCCTGGCTGGCTCGGTCGAAGATCTGGACGCTGTCCGTCAGAAGCGAAGTGGCGATATCGTAGTCACCAGAGAAGAACCGTTTGCCAATATCTTCGCCATCAATAATAATGTTGGTCGTGCAGAGTTCCTTGTACAGAATGCCGTCAAATACGTCGTTCATAGCCCCATCCTCTTGTTCGTAGTCTCGTCGATAAAGCAGTTTCTGAACCATGTTGGGATTGTTGAAGAGAGCTTGTAATCGAACCTTTATCGGTAAGTACTCAAAGACCTGTCGTGGCCGGCCTTTGTAGTCATAGCGAGGCTCCTTGCAACGATCGCACTCCGTCAGTTCCAAGTAAGCCCCAGTGAATGCGTGGCAGATATTTGGGCAGCAGTGGATGCCGGCTGGGGAGACCCCAGAGAGACGCGGGATTCGAGTGTGGAGTCGCTGGAGAGTAAGTAGAAAGATTTTTTGTCAAAAGGAGTAGCGAATGCGCTCGTAGTTGCGCTGGGAGATGTGGCCAAACTGACGGATAGCCATCATTTTGATGCTACCCATCTCCTCCTCGGTCAGTGTCTCAATCCCTAGAAACGCGTAAGTTTTAGTCTCCCGAATGCGCGCATAAATACTTACATATATCATCCAATTCCGGCTGGCAGTCCTCCGCGTACTATCGTTCGTACTCTCGATAATCCTCAGCGTCAACATTAACATATCCGTCTTCGTTCTCGGACTCGTCACTATCGCTTGGCGGGGGAGGGGAATGCGGCGGAGAGGCAGGCGGGGTACCAACGTCGTACCAGCTCCCATGCGAGCTGGGAGCTTCAGAAGGTGGGTATTCGTCTTCATAAGTGCGCATGCCAATAGTATCATTAATATCCGCGTCTGAAGGTATGTATGCATACAATTAGCTACGCATAATACTTCAATTTCATTGAGCGCTCACTGACCTTCATTTCGTTGATCATCATTGCCACACTCTGATAGATCCCGATCCTCTCCACGCGGTGAGGGACCAATCTCATCAATATCCATATCTCCTAACTGATCGTCTTCTTCTTCACTAGCATCGTTCTCGGAATTATTGGAGGGGGAATCGGAGTCGGGAATTGGGGAACTCTGGTGCGAGAGCGCTCTTAAATGTCGGTATCGGGTACGTTCAGCAACAATCTGCCCACAAGGACAGTTACATAGAACAGGAACCTTAGAGAACCTAGAACCAGCTAGTCGCTCAGAGTCACCCATAGCGTAGAAGACAGCGTAGAGGTTTGTTGTTGCGAGCGGGACTTAGAGAAATTTCGGTTGAGGTAAGCACGTGACCGTGAAATTTGCAATCCATCCCGCCTCCTCCCCATCCTCTCTTGCGCATAACCACCACTCCCACCACCACCAGAAATTCTAGTTCCCCCAATCATAAAGTGAGTAATATATTAATTTACTTTGACCCTCGTTCTCCTGCTAACTCAATTTTCATAGGTCAAATCCTCAGCCGATCGCACGCCGCATCCCCACCTCCATTCAACTCATTCGGAAGGTGAGTCTCATTTGACGAACTTGCCACCTCGTAAACGGTTAATAATTTAACTAGTATGAAGACCTCTGAGCTACTCGCTAAGCTCGCAGAGAAGCCAGAGCTCCTGGCGAAGCTAGCAGCTATGCTTGAGAGTGACGAGGCTAGTGAAGAACCATCCTCACAACGTAAGTGCTTTCTACACTTCTGTTCCTGAGCATAAACTTACTATCTCTTGCAGCGATTGATAAATCTTCGACAGGTATTTTATAGCGTGCTTGATTTTTATTCGCTAACTTACATTTTTCATAGGGATCGCGGAACACCAGCCACGAAGCCCTACCTTGGGCCGCTCCTCGGACCAGGCAGAGGCACCGCAGGGCTCTGAGCGTGGACGTCCCTCTACGAACGACTCGGTCATCCAGATCTCGTCGACATCACCATCTCGGTGTACTGAGTCCCCGCGTTCCAACGTGTCTCGGTGAGTTACGACCATTCTCCTAGCATACATCCGCGCTAACACTCAATATAGGTCTTCCAAACAACATAAACCGGGTAAATCCTCAAGTCCAAGGTGAGTAATTAATACTTTCATAGCATACATTCGGGTTCTAACATTGTTCCAATAGCAATCGTTCCCTCTCACCCCTTCCTGCCCGTGTGCCTGGTCGCACGCGTTGTCCTTCACCTGCCCGCTCGAATTCATCCGCCCGTTCCCATTCTCGGGACCATTCTCCCCGCTCTCGGTCACCCCAAACTCGTGGTCGGTCTCGGTCTCCTCGGCCTCGCATCAGTTCTCGATCTCCTCAGGCTTGCGGTCGGTCTCCTCGTCCTCGCGGTCAGTCTGGATCTCCTCGTGGCCGTTCCCCCGCTCGTAATTGTCGCATTCGCTCCCCTGCTCGCAACCGGCAAGGAGGGGCGCAGCCCTCCAATTACGACTCCTCGGAGACCTCCTATGTGAAGGGTACCGCGCGTGGTCGAGGTGGGCGCGTCAAGGACGATCGGGGTTGGATAAAACGCACAACTATGGAGCGTCTCATCCATCGGAGGCATAAGCACAACCATGTACGGAAACATGGCCATCTTTTTGGCGAGAAACACATTTGTTATTTCAACCCCTACTCGACCAGCAAGACCAACGAGAAAGTCTGCGCGCGCATTCCACGTCCGCCAGGGGGCCAAATCGGGCGCTCGTTGTTTCAGCTCCATGAAGGGATCGGCCTCCGCGACAATTACGATTATTTTCTCAACATCCGTGTACGTAGAACTTACTTTTTTTATTTTTATTTTTATTTTATCTTACGCACTTCAACTCAGGCAAGCATTCGGAAGGCTGCCATAAGGTTCCGACCGCGCAATGTGGAGCTTGGAAAGTCGAAATCTCTCACTTGGTCCCATTACTCATCAAGCGCTCGCAAGAGCGTTTACGGTGATGTGAGTACTCTCTTTGATTTGTTTATTTATTGTTATTGATAAATACTTAATTGTTTAGATGTATGCTAAATTCCTGTTCCTCTTTCACTTCCGAGACAAGCCGGGTGAGGACTGCTGGCCGGTGAGGGAAATGATGCAACAGTACCTCTCACAATCGCAATCATACAAAGGCAGTAAGTACTTTAATCTAATCGTATTTATTATTTATCTAACTCTTCTACAGGGAAGTCCCGGGAGAGTTACCTACGTCGCAATGCGTCCGGTCAACAAGGCGATGAAGACAGGGACAACGACGACGACGAAGACGGTAACTGTGGTACCGATGGCGAGGAGTATGAGGATGATTATGCATTGAACGCTGCCCCGCGTTCTGGCCGCACCAACCACACTACAGCCACCCGTTCCTCTCCCGCCCTTGCTCGGAATAATTATGCAGGCAGGTCACGTGACTGCTCCTCTCGCAACTCTGTCCCCAACCGCCGCAACCGCACCCCTACATACGACGACGATAACGACCGTCTGCGTGCTAGTGGCTCCAAGCAGAAGTCAAGGCCTCCTGTCCCTGAGAATAATCGTGATCGTGACCCTGGTCAACGCGACACCGCCAAGGACATTTGTCACGCCGACAAGGTCGCCGCATTGGAGGTGGAGTGCGAGAAAGCCGCCAAGGCCGAGGAGCGCAAGCGAGCTGCCAATGCTGGGTCATCTACTGCCGCCAAGTCAGCAGAGGCAAAAGGAAAAGAGGGCGAGCGCCAGCCGTCTAAGGTACGTCCCCCACCTAAATTAATGTACATCTACTAACTTCTAGTAGGCAATCAACAAACTTCGGCCTCCCACCGACAAACACAACTTAGCCGCGACACAGGACAGCGACGAAAGTGAATCGGAAGACAAGGTAAGAATATTAATATGCATTTATTAATCGACTAACTTAGTTTATAGGCTGTTCGTATCCAAACCAAGAAGATTCGACTAACCAAGATCCCAGTGTCCCCAGAGGATAGCCCTGTATGTATATCCAGACATTTCAAAGTACTACTAACGTTCAAAGTTTCTTAGGCTCCCGCAACATCTAAGGCCGCAAAGAAAACGTCCGTGAAGAAAACCCCCACAAAGAAAGCCCCCGCAAAAGAGCCAGCCCCCAAACCAACCACTACGAAGACAACTACGAAGACGACCGCTGCTGAGAAGTCAACTACGACGAATAAAACTGCCACAGAGACAACGTATCGTTCGTTGGCGACTCCCGAGCCGATTGCTGGGCCATCGAACACATATCCGGTATGTTCATACTCACAGAAAACCCTCTGTACTAACTCGTCGTTATTGTCACAGGCTGACGAGACCCAACCTAACCCGGGGAAGCGTAACATTCGCCCCAAGATGGTAAGTCGTTCGTGTATACTTATCCAAGTGCTTACTCTCTCGCAGCGCCCAGTTCCTCCAAGCACCGACGCTGAAGTGGCGCAACAAGTATGCTTAACCTAAGTACGCGGATACATGTACTAACGTATTAATATGTTATTTTGTTACAGCCTAACGACAACAACGGCGAGAGAATTGTGGCTAAACACAAGATGACCATCGTGCGCCAACCAGACGGCAGCCAGCGCGTGCTTCGAGCACGCGCTTAAGTCCCTTTGCGAACTCTCGTTCTCGATGCATTCCTTTACCCTCTCGTTTCAGCCTCTCGTTTCAGTCTTACGTTTGACTCTCTGCGCTCGGCTCCCTATTTGGACCCTCCCACTCTCCCACTCCTCGCTCTCTGATACTTGGCTCTCGAATTGGCTCTCAGATACTTGGCTCTTGGATACTTGGCTCTCGGATACTTGGCTCTCGGATACTTGGCTCTCAAATACTTTGTCCTCGTCTCAGATTCTCTGCTTTCTAATTATTTGCTCCCAGATCCTTTGTTCCCGGATTTTTTGTTCTCAGTCTCCTCGCTCTCGGACTATTTGTTCTCTCGGACTCTTTACGCTCGGTTTCTTTGGCTGGGCTGATTACTTAGGACTGATTGCCTTGGACTCGCCACTTTAGCTCTCTCTCTGCTCAATGCCCTACTCCTCATTCTCGACCTCTCATGTGCGTTCTGAATATGCTCACCTCGTCGCGTTCGGCCTTCTCTCGAATAAGAACATTCGGCGCAGATACAAGGTCTGTATACGTATTGGCACGCGCTTTACTAGTACTAATACAAAGTCTTTACTAGGTCATTTCTTACGGACATTTCGCCTGTGGTTCACCTTTATTTTTAAGTGTTTACCTGTACTTTTAACCCCCTCCCAATGCAACGCGTCACCGTCGCGAACAGTTAATATAACTGCTTATGACCCTTATATTAAGTGTGTTCTAATGCAAAATCTGACCGACGCCATCAACTTGAGATTACAGTTAAACCATAATGAATAAGGGTGTAAAAGACTAGCCACGAACAACTGTAACATACATGTAAATTAACTATGAAACCACCCAGAAGTCTGACACCCCTTAAACACAACTGTATACCCCTAATATAACTGTTTACACCTGTTAAATTAACCTTGCTGCCCAGCAAAACTTAAGGGTATGACCCCCTTACGATTTGCGGGGTTTCTTTTCACTGTGTGTCTCTCTGTGTGGCCTCATAAATGCGTCGAATGTCGAGACTGATTGTGTGCTGATGCGGACAATGCTTCCTCGCATCAGGATGCAATAGTTTTTGTAGCTTTAACTGTATGATTAATTAGATCAAGGAATCAACTAAACGCCACACACATAACAATCATTAATGGTATTGAACGCGCGCGCACTCTCAGCCATCCACAAGGCTGTGTACTCACGTACATCTTGGGCCGTAAGCCTTGACGAGTGGGCCCCTGTAATGCCAAACTCGCCGAGAGTTTTGGCAGCCAAGGCCTCCTTGGCGCATTTACCTGTATGCATCAAGAGCTGTGCCGTCTCCATTACCTCAGCCTTGCGTGTAATAATAGAGGGACAGCTAGTAATCGATTGTTTAGTTAGATACAAACAAAACATTGCCTCAATCGCTTACTTTTTGCACTTGAATGCGTGACGGACCCCTTTGCCATCTTTAACCACGGTTGGGGGCTCGAAGTAGTTGTATGCATCTGATTTTGATTTGGCGATCAAAGCAATCGTTCATGCTGAATGGACGGAATAGTGAGTGAGATATCGGAGTACTAGCGAGTAGTAGGCTACTAAGCCAGTCCCTCTTGGGGATCCTCTAGCGCTCGCTTTGCCGCAGTCTTCTCTCGACGCTCTACATCATTACCCTGCCCGGTAGCAGCGCGAGTAGTCGTAGACTGTACGGAAAAAATTGATTCGACTTCAGAACCAAACTCGGAGCCTAGCTCAGACTCGGGCTTGGAGCCTAGCTCAGACCCAGGCTCAGAACAAAGTTCAGAGCCAGTCTCGGATGGTGCTGGCGTTCCAAACTTAGATGGCGCTGGCGTCTCTTTGTTGGGTGTTTCAGGCTGGTAAGGTGTCGAATTACGAGTAATATCGATACGAAAGTTCTCTGAAAAAAACATAAGTACAAAATGCGCATCAAATTCAAAAACATACCATCGAGCTCGGGACCAGAGTCAGCTCTGCGTCGCTTATATGGGCGTTCGGTGGCTGGTAATGGAAGAATCGTGCGCGATCAAAGAGCTAGAAATGAAAAGAACGTTATATATAAATGGGGGGGGTTACTGGTGCAGTGTACATAGCCAAGAAGCGTCGGCTTCAGCGTCTGGAGGCATATCGGTGTTGGAGGGGGTGGAGTAGGATGAGACGGATGCAATCCAGAGTTGGATTGCTCGATTTCAAGAGAACTGGTTGGTATTAAGGATGTCACGCGGAA
>JANWGL010000074.1:0-10535 GCA_025200755.1 Ceratobasidium sp. C01
CACTGCCGGCACAGGTAAAGCCGGGTCTTCATGAGGGCGCACCCGTCGACAGGGGGCGCCGTGTGTCCCACCCAGAGGAAGTTGCCCCGCTTGGGGTTGTGGAGGACCTGATTCTCGGGCCAGGAGAGTGCCCACCGCTCCCCCATGGGGATGTAGTCTATGCGGGCGGTGGTAGAGATGTCGCGCGGGTTTTTTCGCAGGATCCCGCACCCGCGCGCCGGAAACCGGGTTGGAAATTGAAGTCCCGCACCTGCACCTGCACCCGCGCACGGGAATGCGGGATCCCGCAGATTCCTGCACATTCCTGCGGAATGTGCGGGACCACGCGGGAGTGCGCCGGGGCGCAGGATTCTGCCTGCTGCCAGAGTCGAGAGTTGTAAGGGAACGCGCGGGAATTTTACCAAACGCGCGAGAATTCGCCGGAACGCGAGACAACTGTGTACCCGGGGTTACACAAGCACACGGAAGGGTAAATATATTGTAAAAGCTTTGTTATTAAAGTGATATACGCAGGAGATACATATGGAACGTGTGAGCGAAACATTGGGCGCGTAAGACAATGATAACTAGACCACTAAAACCTAATCTAATCTGCAGTCGCGGCCGTTGCAGACGTCGTCGTGGCCGCTTTCGCACTCCCACCCCTTTGCGGAAGCTTCAAAATGCCTGGCCTGACTAGTCCAGCCTTCGAGTAGGAGCCAAGCGATGCAGTCGCTTGGATTGTTAACGGCGCCAAGTTGTGCCGCCGCTTGCTGACAATCGAGCCGGCAAAGGAGAACGCGCGTTCGACATCAACGCTAGAGGCTATTTGAAGTGTTAGCTAGAGCGCGTATATTGTAATAACTACGTACCGGGTGTGGTCAGAACATCTATGGCCATCTGCGTCAAGCCATTCCATTCGTTCCCAGCTATCCGCTGGCCGCGCCACCAGGTGAGAGGATTCAAAAATAGAGGGCGGCCGGTTGTGCTTCGATCAAGAAGCAGCTCACCTAATGGATATATATATAAACGTATGTAAGTAATAACACGCAAGACACTTGACAGCGGTCTCACCGCGCACGAATTCCTCAACCGAGGATTTCGCCATTAAATTCCCCTGCCCAACAGACGAGTACATTCTATCGAGATATGACTGTAGTAAGACAGTTTAGTAACTAGGAAACAAAGAAACAGAGAGCATACCGAGTACGCGAAGTGTGATGTTGCTGCGCCAGGAGCCTCCGGCGAGCGGGTCGGTTCAGCCGGCTTATAGTGGTGAGTCCAGTACATCAGCAAAACCATGCAGGGCCCTGTAGATCTTGAACTCTACAGAGGTCTACAGAGGTTGTTCACATCTACAGAGCGACTACATATTTGCACTCACCCAGCTTGGTCTACTGTAGTATACACTGCTCTACTATTGGCTCTGTAGACCGCTCAATGTGCTGTGGTAGTTATAAGTTCACTTATGCTCATATTGATATCATCAAACAAACAGCCTAAGATTGGCCAATTCTCAAGATAATACTAATTGGATTTCAATCAACTTTGAGAAGCATTCACAAGGCTCCACGAATGGACACTTCATATGCAGGCCAACAAAAGCATACTGATTAATGATTACCAAAATACTAACACGCCTACAAATACAGATGGAACTACAAAACGAGCGGATAATCAACAGAACAGGACCGTCTAGACCGGTTTTTCGCATCTAAGAACTGCTTCGCTTCGTATCTGACCCAGAGACGCTACGTCACGCCGAGGAGAGCTTGGCGCAGAAGCGCGCTTGCCACTCGGGCGACGAGGCTGCAAAGACACTGGCCCCAGGGCCTAGATGCACAACATATAAGCGTGTAACCAACGAGATTGGAAAGGTACGAACATACCAAAACATTCCGGCCAGTGGCTGAACGTGAGGGAAGGGCATGATGAGAAACACTAACGCGCGCATCGGTAAATCCGCACGCATAACAGACGCGGCCAATCTGTACGCGTTAACAATATATTTGTGTGACCATAAAGATCGAAAAGGGACACATACGCTACGATGTCTCGAAACTAGGTCTGAGATGCGCCGAAAGGTCAAACCCCGGGGAGAATAGTATATATACTGTAATTAGAGGTCAGACGTCAATTTATGACATGCGACACGATAAGAAATGCACACACGCACCACGGAGAAGACAAAATAAGTCGGCCTAGCCAGCCCCGGCGTGATTGTCTTGGCGGACGTGCTTGCGCGTACGAAGTCCCGATAATAGGCTCAAGTGTGCGTCGAAAGGCCGAATCCCTGAAAAATGTAGCATGTATACTATAGGTAGAAGTGGGACGTTAATTAACGATGCACGATGCAACAAGATATATACTCACGTACTTCTATCTATCCTGCCTCGGCGTGCCCATTTTGGCCAACGTGCTCGCGCGTTCGTAAAGAAGGTAGCATACAGATACTGAAATGAGAGGGAGGAGTTAATTTTGATGCACGACACAAAAGGAAATGCACACACATACTCAAGTTTGTCTAGCCTCGGCGTGCTTGTCTTGGCCGACGAGCCCGCGCGGTGTGACTGGACCGAGTGCCGCGGCCGCCTCGAGTAGATGGAGCCTGCGCGGGTGCGCCGCCTCGCTGCGCAGACACGTCGCCCCGCATCCCGGTTGCCCGTGGTGCTGCCTGCCCGCGACGCGCTCGCCCTCCCCCGCGTGCTCGTGTTCGCCGAGTTGCAGTTTGCTGGGGCCTTTCCCGGTCGCTCTCCTCATCACTCTCAATGTCCTCTTCAGGTTCGACGTCCTCTGGGCTGCCAGGGTTATCCCAATCCACTTCCATCTCATCCTCGCCCTCGTCCTCGTTTTCCGCCATATACTCCTCGCCATCCTGGTCGTCAAGGCGGGGGGCGGCTGGTTCATACGGCTCTTCACTCCGCCACATCCCGTTCTGGCCCCAGTGCCGCATCAGCCCGTAGAAGGGGTGGGCGACGAAGATATTAAGAAGAAATTGGGGGAAAATAGTGAGGGTGTCGGATTGAGCAGTGAGGTAATAATCGAGCTCGCGACTAGTGTACCGAGGCGCTAGGTGACATGTCAGGTGGATCGAGGAGAGTGGAACGACGGCGCAGGCACGGTAGCCGTGATCGGACATTTTTTGAGTAGTTGTGAAGAGTCCGGATGGCTCGATGGGGTGCTGGCCAAAGTTGTTGAATTGTTCGACATATGCAAGGAGACCGGGGTAGTAGTCGGACAGGCGGGCAGGAAGTTCGAACACCGCGCGCACACGTCCGGCATTGTACCCTAGATGTGGAATCAGGTGAACCAACGACAGAATGAAGCAAAAAAAAATAATACTCACGATGGATGCCTACTTTGTCGGCGCGGTTTTCAATGAGCACCGTATCAAAGCGGGCGCGTCGGCTCACACGACCGTACTCGTCGGTTTTCTGAGGTTGAGCACGGACTACATCGACCCAAGAGCCCTCGGAAACGTTGAAAGGCGGAGGGGAATGGAACAAGCGAGCTCGCGTCCAGAGGTTGAAGCGGTGGCGATCGGTAAACGGGGCATAATCATAGTTGGGGTCGACCTTACGCAGGAACGCTTGTAGCGCCGGAACGAACCGAGTTGCGCCGTGGACAGTCGTAATGTAATTGGCAAGTACACCCTGAACTGTGGGCGTCTTGGCGACGACATGCTCAGGGTTCGGGTGGAACACTTCGCGTTCGATATCGTCGCTTCCCCCTTCCTCATCGGAGTAATACGCTGTACTAACCTTCCACAGGCGAGCAGCCGGTTCAACCACAACGCCCGCATCTGTTAGCTCCGTTGAATCTTCCTCTTCCTCGTCAAACCAGAGCTCCCACTCATCCTCAACGTCATCGTCATCATCCTCGTCGTCATCATCCTCGTCTTCAAATTCCTCGTTCTCTGTTCCCTGTTCCTGGTCTAACGAGGTGGCAAGTTCTTCCGGGCGTGGATTACGGACGCCGAGCAGGGACAGGTGAGCGCCATGCATTGCGATTGCCTCCAAACGCTGAATGTACAACGCCATTTGTTTGGTTGCGTTGACCCGGTTCGACGCTCGATACCCCATTTTCGCAAAGTCGATATGAAGCCTTTCGGATGTTTCGGTATTGTACCCGTCAGGAGCGCCAAGTTGTCGAATCGAGTGCGTATAATGCGATATCATGTGTATTTTGGGAATGCCGTGGAACCCTTTATCCGTGATCACGGCACCAAGTGTCTTGAATACGTCCTTGTGATCGTGAAAGGTACGTAGCGCGTCTTCCATCGCATGAAGATCCTCGTCCGTTAACGAAGACAAATGTGCCAGGTACATGAAATCCATCAACGACCTGGCCGCCCGAACAACTCGTTCGTCGGTATCCTCCATTGCCGGTAAGAGTATTTTCACCATTTCCTTTAGCTCGCGCCCCGTCCATTGCGATACTGAAGAAATTCCGTTTTTGAAGTGTCGCAAGCCATTGTACTCTGGCATCGATATGTACCGTTCGTCCATGATCGGTTTTTCTAACACCTTCGTCACCCATTTGATTAGATGGTCTTTCATTACGCCCTTGTGAACCTGGTGGAGTAGATCGGGCGTAAGAAGAGTGCCGATATCGACGTAGGGGTGGGACATCCAGAACGGCCGCACAGGTATGAGCCCTTGTCGTACGAATCGTTTAGCGCCTTTACCTTCACGCGTCTCCATCGTTTTAATGACATCTCTTGTGGTTCGCAGGGCGGCGTCGCTTGGGTCTCCACGACATTTCGGGTGGACCGTGCATGTAGGGCAATGCGTTTGCTTCGTGCATGCCACCTTGCACTGTTCGGGATAATCGGCTATATACGATGCGAGGACTGGGTGTATGCGACGTATATTCCCATCCGCGCATAGAGCTTCCTCGCCACCTCGCTTGCAAGCATCTGCGAGTGGCGCCAACAGATCCTCCATGCATCGGTGAAATAACTCTCGTTTGGTTTGGCGCTTTTGATCTTCGTTCGTCTCGCAGTCAAGTTTGGGCACTGGTAAGTACCCAATCAAGACCGTTGCCCGTTTTGATATTTGCCTTCGCAGTTTTTTCGGCAGATTTCCAATGGTAAGGTACACCGGGTGTGCCTTCTTGTCGCCCGCGAAGTTGGTCAGTCGGGTCTCGTCTGATGAGACGATACATGCGATCAAGGTTGCGTACGCGTCCGCGATTTTCGACTATGGTACTTCTCGTGAGTGGTTGCCGTCGTTACAGGCGTTGATTGAACTCACCAACACCTCCCACATCCAATCGGCAGTCCAGATTTCGTCACGTCGCCGTTGCTTACGCGATCGGCAGGTAAAATGTCTCTCTGGCACCCAATGCATCTGACGCCCCAGTTTTCGGTCAAACAACATCTGTTTAATGACGGCGAGTGGGTCGCGTTTCCAGAATCCGACGACTTCCTTCCCTCGGTTCCCCTCCAGTGTGTAAGTTTTGACAACCCAGGAAGGGCCGTGTGGCAGCTTATCGATGTCTTTCAACAGCATTCGATTATTCTTCCACGGCATCCGATCCTTTATCTATGTGCCGGTAAGTGTATGCGCCAGTACAGTATACTTCGAGTAATACTCACGCGTTTGAGTGCCAGATATCGGTTACGGAATCGCCCACTAACCCCAGACTCCATCAATAATTGTGCCACCTCGAAGGTTTCTGGGTTTGACAGTGCGCCCACGTCAGGGTAATTTCGCTGAATCTCCGGTAGGTCGCTCGCGTCTGCCCGTCGAATTGGCTCACCGGCATGAATCTTGGGGTGGTGCTCGACGTATACGGTGTTGCCCCCAGTGTCAATTTTCCTCTCCATATCGGCACCCTCGGCACCCTCGGGACTTGAGGATGGGTTCATATTCGTGCGAGTCTGTTCGGGTGAGTCTACAGCCATTGGTCCACGGCCGCTGCTAGAGCTACGAGCTGATCCAAGTTCTTCATCTGACAGGTCCAGTGCGTCGGACCTGTCAAAGTCGTCGGAGTCTTGACTGTGGGAGCCGGAGCTAGAACCTCGCATGCTTGGGGCTGCGGACGAGAGCTCGTCTTGCCATTTCGCGTGGATAGGGCCACATATTGGGCTCAATCGTAGGTGTTTCGCGACCCCATCGCCCCCAGCGTAACGAGTATGACAGTACGGACAGATGTCAGCCTCAACGACCTCGTAATACGCGCGTCCCTGCGTAACTCTCCCATGTTCTTGTCTTTTGTGCCGTAGTAATTCAGATTTATTCGAGTATTTTCGTAGACAGCGGGTGCATGAGTATACATCGCGAGACGGCATTTAAGCGGCGGGATAAGGAAAGCACGGGAGCGAAAAGTGGTGGCGGCTAGGGTTAGGGTCCGGGACAAACAAATGAGGCTGGAACGGGTGGTGATGTCCCATCACGTGACTCTGAACAACACCACTCCACCATGTCCCAGTACGGCCGCGGCCATCGCACGTCCATTCCTACTCCGGGCATGATAAGCCACAGTAAGTTGGTTTTATTTTTGAACTAATCCCCTACGGTATTAACAAGTTTACACTATAGAGGAAGCCGTGAAGTCCTCTGAGCACCACCGTGCGATGATCAAACAGGGGAAGCGACAACGCGAAGAGGCATCAGAGCCGGAATGGTCGGACAACGAGGATAAAACCTCCGACCGCGAGAAATCGGTTTCCGGGAGACGAATGGGTGAGCTCGTACTTGATTCCACCGGGGTTTCATTTCTAACACTCTGGTGAATAGATCCCGTCGAAATGGAGTTGATGGCCGAGGAACGAAAGCGGCAGGACCTAATCAAGAAAATTCGAAAACGGGACGGCCGAGAGGACCACCTTAACCTGGACGAAGACGAGCTACAGCAGATTTGGGACGCAGGCGAGGCGAAAGCCAAGCAAAAGGCGAGCGCCGACGCGCTTTTCAGTAAAGGATCCAAGGTTCGTCAAAACCCCCTCATTCGTAAACACATCCTCCAATTTCAGCTAACCATCCTCTCAGGTTCTCGATAATGGCCCTGCTCGCGCGGCGATACAGCCAACAGCCAATGGCAAGTCGGGCAAACCACCAGCGAACACACACAAGCGGGGACTGTCCTTATCCGATGATGAAGTGCCAGCCAAGTACGTTCGTGGTTCAGGTAAGTCTCACTCTTCGCCAAATACGTTACGATTGCCGACTAATCTATACGCAGACGCTAGAGACGTGCGCTCCTCACGCACAACTCCTAGTCGCCCTAAGTCCTCCCCGAATCCAGCTTCAGCTCGCTACAAATCCCTCCCACGCTCTAAACGCCCGGATGACCGATACCGGCCTCGTTCGTCGTCGCGTACCGTAGGCTCACACGCCACATCTCCAACGTCGTCGGCTAAGTCACACAGCAGACACGACCAAGATCGGCGTAGTAGCAGGCATCAGGAAGGAGACACGTCGGATGGCAATGTGGAGGCAGGCTCGGAGGAGGATCGGTGGTCGGGAGGCGAGTCAGGCAGACACACGGTATGTACAACTACCTTATCATTAATGCAAAATATTGAGGCAATTTTCAACTGTAGCACGTTCCATCGAAGAAGAGGGGGTCAAACCGGGGACGGTCAGGCGAATTCGAGGGAGTTGAACGCGACCTCGTGGACGAGACGGTCGACCTTATGTGTGCTACGGTATCGAATCGCGGGATGTTTCCCGATGCGCAGCAGTATGCGCGTTGGATCGTTCGGAGCTGGGCGACGAGCCTCAAGAAGCTGAAACTCTCGCCGCAGAAATATCCTATGACGAAGCGTCATAGACAGGCCGTAAGTCCACGTTCCAGGTTTCGCATATTAGATTGACGCATGTACTTTCTTAGGTTTGCGATCGAGTTAACAGCTTTCGGGGGCGCCTGCGCGATCGCGTAAAGGCTGTATTCGGTCAACGATTCGCATTCCGAGGGCAAACGTTGTCAGTAAAGGCGATTGAGCGGACGGTTAAAGATATGCTACCGTACGAATTCCATCGTAAGGTGAGTGTATCTCCAGCTCGGGTTAGATTTAATTTACATAGTCGTGTTTCTAGGAAAGATCCGAGACGGGGAAAGGGTGGTTCCAGCATCCTTTCGTGCAACGCATTGTATGCGAGGCGTTCTTCACCGGGCGCTCTCCTATTGCGATCAAGTTCCCCGAGATGTTCAACCCGTTCCCCGCGAAGGCCGTTTCTCTTTTGTGTGCTATGGTAAGCAGTCCTCTGTGTCTTAACGTATACTTACATCTTTGTATTTGATAGGCAATGTTCTTGTTCGGCGAGTGGAAGACCGGGAAGTATATCAAACAGCGAATGAACTCCGATTCACTCAAGCCGTTGTACGAGAAGCAGCAGCGTATGATGATCAAATTCTGTGAGAAGCAGGGAAAACGGTCGAGTGAATTATTCGACACGCTCTATACGCAGTCAATGTAAGTTGTCACTACCCGCGAGTAACCATTCTGATTTGTTTGTAGGATGGATACAGGTGCAACCATTCCATCCTTAGATGATGACCCGGCGCTCGAAGACGACGATTTGGACGATTCGATGTTCGCCGAGGATGATCCGGCGTGTGAATCTGGTTTGGCAAATGAAGATCAAGACATGCGCGAGGATCCTGTTGCTCTGCCTAGCCCGTCTTCGCCACTTTGGAGCAGCCACGCACATGGAACACCGGAACCTTCAGCTGGATCTCCAACTCGATCTCGGAACAGGGGATTGTCTAATACCCATCAGCTGCATGCTAACGGGGTAGATGATGGTCTACCTGGCCAGAAACGCGCCACCGGCACTGGAACACCATCCCCGATTGCTAGACCGATCTTTGGTACAGGGTCTAAACACTCACACCTGGGTGTTAGTGCTACGCAGCCGGGTACGTTTCTATTGGACTTGTCTGATACCGAGCTGAGTTTGTTGTTGGTTTAGGTATGGATTCACCCCGGCTCCTTTCTGCGACTGCTGCGAGTACCCCAGGCCTTCCTGCCCGTACCTCTTTAGGCAACCTTCCCACTCCGTGCTCGCAAGACCTTCATGGGAGTCATATTCAGAGTAGCTCCCGGTCTCGTGTGGAGGTTGTGTTGCCAGGTGGCTCTAGCGTGGTTAGGAAGAAAGGTATGTCGAGTGTCGAGTGTTTGATAACAGCTTTGTCATGTTGCTAATTGGATTATAGGTCCTGGTGCTGCCCAGATGGCTGGAAAGCTCAAGGTTTTGAGCTCGCAAAGGCCGTAGAGATGGTGGTTACATATGTAAGTGAGTATACAAGTGGTTACAGCTCGGATAACGTAAACTTTGAAAACAGTTACTCTTGGATGTGTTCTCTCTCATGTTTCTTGCTTGTGATAGCTCGTCAGACCTTTAACTATATACTATACCAATTGTTGTCAGTTATTTGTATCTATGACCAAACTCTGGTGCAATCAAATTGGCTATTAATTAACATTGATTGATTAAGAGAGTTAAGGGACTGTAGATCTCTTGTAGCTGTTAAGTCCACTTCTATGTACTGTAGTGTTTGAGTCTACATACCTGTACAGTAGAGTAGCACTCTACTGTAGCACGGTGGTCTACTGTAAGTCTACTGTACAGCATTTGTCTACCGTAGACGCATGACTCTACCGTAGACCCTGCCATCTACCGTAGAGCTACTGTAGGATTATCTGTTCTATGTTATTGGGGCAGAAGTGGGGGCTACAGTTTGCTACATAGCACTCAGTAGAGTGTTAGGTTTTTGCTGAAGTACTTTTGCGTGATTTCGATCACGGTATTGACCCACTCTGGTTCCCACCCTGCGTGCTCCAGATAGTGCACGCGCATAGAAGGGTGCAGTACTATGAAAAATGAATTAGCAAACAATCTCTGTCGGCGAGGGTTTGAGCACTTACACATTGCCAGACGATAAAGGTCGGACTCATCGGTCTTCTGGTAGTATTTGTTCAACACAACCTGAGCGCGGTTGGCTGCGTGGCGTAGATACATCGCCTGTTTCACGTCAGCACACAACTGACCGTATTCGAATGTCAACGCGTCGTAGTGCACGATCACGTCAGCGAGCATTGGGACTTCAGCTTTCGACATAATTTCCGTGACGTGTCATAGCAGCTATGTAAGATCGTTAGCTAAATGAGATAAACGCGGTGTAAGGGACTTACGCAGAGGGCAACCAAAAGTCCTCGGATTGCTGCCAAGTCATCCTTGTGCAGCAATGCCTTGCTCTTTGTATAGCGCGTACCCCGCTGGAAACTCAAGCTACAGTATATTTAAGTTAGCAAAAACGCTACGAGGACAACATAGCAAGACACTCACATAGCAGTAAAGCATCGCTCCACATCCTCGAGCATAAGCTCCGTTGAGTTCCAGCGTACCTTCATGTTGCGCCGGACGTTGTGAGGAGATTGAACCTCGAGCCGCGCGCACTCCACTTAGAAAAGAGCGCGTGCAGCTGGGGTGAATTGAAGGAGATGTGCAAATTTTGCGCACTATCGTCAGGAAAAAAGGCTGGGTCAAATTTACCCTTATTGGGCAAAATGTGTTGGTTAGCAGCTGTGTACCCTGAAGGCAGTG
>JANWGL010000090.1:0-73158 GCA_025200755.1 Ceratobasidium sp. C01
ACTTTTACCGCCCACTGTAGGTAGGCCCCCGGTCACACCAATTGATCAAACTCGGCAACGATCGGCTAAGAAATTAGTTCATGTGTTGGCCAATCGGAATATCTCCACCCTCGGCCAAATAACAACTCACAAGAGCCTGAGACGCGAACCATCGCTTCGTTCCCCTGTGTTGCCAAGTCTTTCCACCTGTGCCCAACTAGTCGCGCTTGTGCATACATACCGATCGGCGCAGCAAGTGAGCGGACGATTTGTTAGACCAACTACCACCGATTGCTTGTCTACTTATGTGTTTGTGCCTTCGCCACGCGTATTGAGTCTCTGTGGCTCGTCACTCGTGCATCCCGGTCGCATCAATAGGGTCGAACTCCGCAATGTAGCCTATTCCTTCTCCCTTGCGTACTCGAATGCGCGCTACCACGCGATTGTGCTACCATAAATTAGTATACTCAAATACATTCATTACGGTCCTGCACCGGTCCTGCCTGGGTTTCACTGGTTTCGCACATACTGACCCGTGCCCGCACACAAAGTCGCCTGACCACACGCCGAAGCCCGACGTCGTGTTCGTGATATCGTACGTCGGTTCTAGGCTCCATGCGTTCTTCTAGCCTTCTCTGCACCTACGTACAGTCCATGTACCCCTCTCCAACCCAATACATCCAGTCACGACTCTACCCTGCTGTTGATCCGAGTTTATACGCACTCGTACGACCTTCCTCCACCCTACACCCCAAATCTTGCCCGCTAGCGCGTATTTCTCCTCCGTTCACTCCTGACCTGCTCCCGATGCCAACTCTGGCCACCTGCCCGTTCTTTTCCCCACGCTCATCCCCACATTACATACCTTTTCTCAACTTCCAGCAATTGAGCATACTCCTGCCATCCTAACTCGTAAATTAGCACTAATCCTCACGCGCTCATATCTCTCATACACGCCCACATGATTTCTAATTTCTGAATTTTACAACAATGCGGTTGTTTTCATGCTTGTTTGATTCGGTGCTACTGCACGGTCTTGAAACAGTTTCCGTCGATGGCTCTGTGAATTCATTAGTTCAAGTGCATAAAAACCGTTGTGAGCCCGTTATAAGTCCGATTATAAAGTGTTAGGCCGTCAAATTATTTCAGACTCACTTTCGAATTCATGACTATGGCGCCGAGTCCACGGCGGCAGGAATTCACAGAGCCATCAGGGAAATGAGACCTTGGATGGGGTCGGGCTTCAGTTTTATCAGATTTTGGCACAGGAAGAGATTTTGACTGCTCAAAGCACTAAACTGGGCGCCGATTCTAGGAATTCGAACCTTCATGATTCGCTTGAAACTGCCCTTGCCTCTAAAGGAGTTGGACCTGAATGTTTCTAATATTTAGCAAATAGGATATCGCCTATCAAGAGCTCTAAAGGTCGCCCTCAAATCTATCAGGGATGCCCGAGCGTAATCCTGGTTGCATGGCAACATTTTGGGTAATTTGTTTAGCCTAGCCACCTAGTGTTTTCCATAGTACCATTAGCTTGCTTCTAGACATTAGAGTTTGCGGGGGTGATTGCCCGCACTTATAATGCTTCAGCCACCGTCGGCCATCTCAAGACCCTTTCGTCCTCAGCCTCAAAATCGGCAGTCTTGAAGTAATAAATAAATCGGTATATGAGAAGAATATCTGGTCGCTATTGAAACTCGTAGATTTTGTACTGGACAGGGGTAGCATTTCAGAGCCCGAGGATCTCGTCTTAATTCTGGTGTCGTACTTTGCACCTTGTTTGCTCGACTCCAGTGTGCTCCTCTATCTTTCAATCTGTTTTTTGTCCGCGAGACTTGCGACATCCGAGCTCAATTCTTTTATCAAGCGTCAGTGGGAATATTTGTGGAAACTAGAAAAAGTACTACTAGGATTAAACACCGATATGAATATACGGCACCCATCGGAATAGCTCCATCTCTCCAACCGTGTCTCGTAAGGCTCCCACCGCTGCGTGCAATGCTCTTCCAGCCTTGCCTCCGTCCAGTATTCCATCCTTTGCAAGCCGCATATATACGTGGTCCGCAACGATGGGCGCGTCGCTGTCGACGATAGACCACATGGTAGCAATCACAGTCGGGTATCCTGCCACCAGCATACCGGCTGCTAAGTGGATCGCCTCGTCAGGCGACTCCTGATCCCCGGTGGCAGTTTGGCACGCCGACAAGAACGCCAGCCCTTTGTTGTTCAATGACCTCTTGGTGATTTCTGCAAGGCTAAGTCCCCTATCGTGCAACTGAAAGTAGCTCTCAGTTGGCTGGCTGAGGTTCTGCTTGGCGTGACATGCAAAATGGATGGAGCTGAATTGCTCCATAACGTCCAGGACTGCCCAAGCTGTGGCTTTTTCGTTCTCCAACAGCTTGCATGAGGACCCTCCAACATGCTTGTTGATATGAGCAAGCTCCCGCTTAGTTTCCGGCAGCGTCGAGGCTTCGCTGACTGCCAGGACGGTACCTAGCTCAAGCGATCTCGTACTCGATGACAACAAAGAGCCTAGGGTTGGCGCATAAGAAGAGACTGCATATTCGAACAGCTTGTCGCCCCCGTCGTGGTAGCAGCCGGCGGCATGAATCGGGAGCATTGCTAGCGCGCCAGTCGTGCACCAGGTGATATGCGGTAGCTGATCGATAGGTAGCTTCTCCTACGAGCTGCAGTTAGAAACTCAGACGCGGAGCTATGAATCTAGTAAACCTACGAGGTGTCCCAGAGAGGCAAGTACTGGATAAACTACCTTGTGCCAGAGTGCCGCTAGGATGTTCTTGAGTGAGTGCTTAGGTTTCCGTGTGACCTGGAATGCCCGCTCCCTCAGTCCCGGTGGCATATCTTCCTGCATCTGACGATAAAGATCCTTGACTTCGGTGAGCGAAATATCAGGCAGAGGGACATGCGTAATTTCATCGGTACGGGGTCGTATGACGAGGGCGTCGCATCGGGTGGAATGCACATTGACTACAACAACAGGTCCAAATCGTGCGGCAGGCGTGAGCTCTGAGAACTGTTTTGGTCGCATGAAGTTTTGAAACCCAGGAAGCTGTCTAGTTTGAGCAAGAAGCTTGTCAAACTGCTCTGCAAGGCGGTGATGCTGCTCAGCGTTAGCCTCCCAGGTGTTTCTGCCAATGGCCCCGGAAGTTGAACCGGAAACACCCAAGCTAGCGCCTTCGAGCGCCGCAGTGACCATTTTGAATTCAAGAGCAAGTTCGGGATCAACGATAGATAATGCATCGAATGGAGTGCGTAGCTGAAGCACTTGGTTCCAAACGACCGAGCGACCAGCTTCAAGCCACTCGAGTGCCAATGCATACTCCTTTGCTGTAATTGCAGCTGCGGCGGCTTCGATAGCTAGAGGGCCAACCGTATGAGTGTGTTCATACCGACGAGCAACGGTTGAGCCAACCCAAACAAGCTGTGGTACAAGGTTCATGGTCCACTGGTACGCTGAAATTGAAGTCTGGTCATCGGACATGGCGCTCGATTTAGCCCAATATCGTGAAGCCTGGAATCGAATTGTAATAGCCCCGGTATGGCAGTGCGCGGCTGTTCGAAAAGAGGTGATTGAAGAATGCATATCCGTAGGGTCGTTTAGGCGCTTCAATCGACTCTGGTGCGAGACACCGAGGTTGTTCAGCATCCTGGGCTTGTCTGGATGATCATCCGGAGAAAGCGAAACTGCCTTGGATTGGCATGCGATCGCCCTGTCGATGTCCGCAATCTCGCCTAGGCGCTCAAACCGACTCTGGTACGAGAACCCAAGGTCGGTGAGCTTGCCGGGCTTCCCTTGATGGCCATCCGGAGTGAGCGAAACTGCCTGAGACAAGCATGCGATAGCCTTGTTCATGTCCGCAATCTCGCCTAGGCACAGAAATCGATTATGGTACGAGATACCGAGGTTGTTGAGCTTGGAGGGCATATCTGGGTAATCATCTGGGGTGATTGAAACGGCCTGAGACAAGCATGCGATCGCCTTGTCGATGTCCGTATTGTCGCCTAGGCTCTGAAATCGACTCTGATGCGAGATACCGAGATTATTAAGCCTCCCAGGCATGTCCAGATGGCCATCTGGTGTGATCGAGACTGCCTTAGACTGGCATGCGATCGCCCTGTCGATGTCCGCGGTCTCGCCTAGGCGCTGAAATCGACGATGGTGTGAGACAC
Organism: Ceratobasidium sp. C01; assembly: GCA_025200755.1. NCBI lineage: Eukaryota > Fungi > Basidiomycota > Agaricomycetes > Cantharellales > Ceratobasidiaceae > Ceratobasidium > Ceratobasidium sp. C01. The sequence goes on from JANWGL010000090.1 coordinate 4,171, forward strand.
CGAGGTTACTAAGCTTGGTGGGCTTGTCTGGATGATCATCTGGAGTGAGTGAAACCGCTTGAGACTGGCGTGCGATTGCCCTGTCGATGTCTGCAATCTCGCCTAGGCGCTCAAACCGACCCTGGTGCGAGATACCGAGGTTATTGAGTCTGGCGGGCATGCTTGGATGATCATCTGGAGTGAGCGAAACTGCCTTGGACTGGCATGCGATCGCCATGTCGATGTCCGCAATCTCGCCTAGCCGCTGGAATCGACGGTGGCGCGAGCTACCGAGATTGCTGAGCCAGGCGGGCATATGAGGATGGCCATCTGGAGTGAGTGAAACCGCCTGATCCAGACATAGGATTGCCCTGACTATGTCTGAAATCTCGCCCCGGCGCTCAAACCGACCCTGGTGGGAGACGCCGAGGCTGTTGAGCCTTGAGGGCATGTCGGGATGGCCACGTGGAGTGAGCAAAACTGCCTGAAAAATCCATTTGATCGCACTGTCAATGTCCGCCATCTCGCCTAGGCGCTGAAATCGACGATAGTGAGAGTTACCGAGGTCGCTGAGCTTGTCGGGCTTGTCTGGATGGTCATCCGGAGTGAGCGAAACTGCCTGAGAAAAGCACCTAATTGCTTTGTCGACGTCCGCAATCTCTCCTAGGCGCTGAAATCGACTCCAGTGTGAGATACCGAGGTTACTGAGCCAGGCGGGCTTGTCTGGGTGACCATCTGGAGTGAGCGAAACTGCCTGAGACTGGCATGTGATCGTCCTGCCCATGTCCGCAATGTCCCCCAGACGCTCAAACCGGCTCTGGTACGAAACCCCGAGGTTGTTTAGCATGGCGGCCTTGTCCGGATGGCCATCTGGAGCAATCGAAACCGCCTGAGACAAGCATCCAATTGCCTTGGCCATGTCCTCAATCTCGCCTAAGCGCTCAAATCGACTCTGGTGCGAGATACCAAGGTTGCTGAGCGTCCCGGACATGTCTGGATGACCATCTGGGATGAGTGAAACCGCCTGAGACTGGCACGCGATCGCCTTGCGGATATCCGTATGGTCACCGAGGCGTTCAAATCGACAGTAGTGCGACGTGCCGAGATCGCGGAGAGACCGAGGTCTTTCTACATGTCCTTCTGGGGTAGATTCTAATGCTTGAGAGTAACAACCGATGGCCTGATCAATACATTTGATCTTGCCCGTAGCATTGAATTGCTCCGTCAAGTAATCGCCCACGAGTTTCCAATGCTCTCCTTTCATCACAGGCATGTTGGTTCTTGAGGGCAACGCTAGGGCGAGACTGGCTAAAGAAAGTATATTCTCCAGCGAACCGTTCATTTCAGAATCGCTCGAAGCTGGGTTACGTGTTGCGTCGCTGCTAGGATGTGGCAGAACTTTTGATGATAAAGCGGATGTGATGCTCCCCGATGTTATTGAACTAGTTTCGCTCAACTCGGCTAAGCACTGATCCTACGCGGAGTGCAGTGTTTCATATCAGACAGATCACGATCCAATCAAGTTACTTCGACATACCTCTGGATTTTTTGAGCTATTTCGTGTGGACCGTGAGCTCCATACAACTGCAGACAACCATTAAACCCTCACCTTGATGCTTTGTCCCTGTCGTGTGATTCCTGAGAGTGAGCGTCCATAGGGTATACGTGTGAACTCGCGATAAGGGTAGGCGATTTGGCGGAGAAGGTACTCAAAGGTGGATGTTGGAGAAATAGTTCATGTATCGAGTGGTGATATATACCTCCTCCCGTGCCACTGCGTGTCTAACGCTGCCCATCGTTGCTCTGCAAAACACGCGCACAGAATAAATTCAGCCCCCGGAACGTTTCTCTTTCGCTCAATATGCGATGTCTACACCGCCACGAGGCGCCCCCCCGCTGTGGATTTAGGGTTCGAAGTTGACACGTTCCTTTGTCCAGGCAGTGGCGAATCAGCCCAGGAGTGTTCATGATCTCGCGGGTGGCGAGAGTCATTCCCCCTTAGGCAATCCCAGGAAGCACCCGTCCAACGCTACTCACAGCCACGTGTGCGCTCGCGAGCACGGTCAAGGCCTCGCGAGCAACCCACCAGACTTTTATCGTTCTAATGCTGACAATTGAAGGGCATAAATATATATTCTTAGCCTTGATAGATTCAGGTATCGTTATTCATTTACGAAGTTGCCCTGCATACAATCAATAAGTGCGAGCCACTGACCCCAGTGAAAAGATTTGGAGCAGAATGAACGCGCAACGGTTATGTAGGAGTATCAGTTCACAAAGAAAAATGAGAGCATACACGGGCATGCGCGGCAGAGGGAACGGCAGACGAAGGCGTGCATGGGTCCGTAAGGACAATGTCAATCTTGGACACTTTGTTAAAATGAACAAGGGAAATATGGATAGATTATATTATTCGTGGAAGCCCTGAGGCTGTGGTGATAGAGCGCATGGGCATGAATGCGGGATACTTGGAGAAGGAGGGCCGGCTTAGGACAGGCTTTACTATAATGCGGCGTCATCTCTCCGCTCTATTCGGCTCCTTGTCCTCCGAACACGCCGAAGGATCTGCCTGAGTGGCGATTGGCCAAGTAAGTTCATGGGCTGGCCGATTGCCACCTCAACCGAACGACAAACTCAAGACACCCCGAGACTCAAAGCGCCGCTGTGCTCTCCCATGTAGCGGCGCTTCACCTGTGTACAATCAATTCTACTTGTACATACGTAATAAACTACGCAGTATGTAAACGGACGATTTGTTGCATAGGCCGCTGCTGGATGCCTAGCCACTTACGTTTTCGCCCACCTGCCACGCTACTGAGCGTCAGTGGCTCGTATTTCGGCCATACAGAACGTCAATTTGGTGGCTTGCTATAAATAGGAAAGTCATAGTGTTCATGAGCCGCTGAATCGAAATGTTTTTGCCATTCGCGGGGCATTGCGCCTTGTTTTACACAAACATTTGATAGTTAAACACCACATGGCGCATTCAATACTTTTACTTCTGCCATAAGCTGCCAAGTGTACTAATTCGAACCTCAATGTCCCGACTTTCGGGGCTGTTGGACAAGTTGGTGCGTCCTCTGGCATGCTCCCATAATAGTTTCGCGTTAGTGTCAACAAGTGCTTTGGGTCCGCAAATAGCGGGGTTTCTGGGTTTTGAGATATGTGTATATGCACTTGTATAATTCCTCACAGCGCTACACACATTCTCGGTGAGTGACTAGTCACAGACAGGGCCAAACAGCGTGCAGAAAAAGCTGGCGAGGTCGATTACGTCACCACCTGGTCTCTATATTTCATTTTTGGGGGTGAATCTATGCGTGCATTGATAGTAGTTCGCGGCCTTCCCCGTGTGTACGATAAGCTCGTAGTTTCCCTTCTATGGGATACCAGTGCCGTAACGGAGGCCGTATCTGGCTTGGACTTGGCACCGGACAGGATATTAACTTTGGCCTTGTTATTTCAGGGGATTATGGGGGATCGTACATCCGAAAATGAAAAATAAGTCGCAGAGAAAGCCTTGAGAGAGTTCTTTTAGATATACTTATTTAGTCGACTTTTCCTAGTGGGCAGCTATGCAAACCCATTTTCGCACGCCATCAGCCCGGACGCCGGCAGTCGCCATTTCCTATGTGGTTGCCGACCCCCGGACACTTGTTGCTGCTCTAACCGCGAGGGGTTTTCGTGACGTATTCGTCACAGCCACACGCCAATCAGCATAGCAAACAAAAGCGAAGAGAAACATTCCCGCCCACCATGTACGACGTCCTCGCTTTGCAGAGCTGTGATGGGCGGGCTGAGCCCTTCTGCCAGAAGGGAGGTCATATTTATGACCCTTCAATTCACACACTGTCACTCTAGCACCCCCGCTAAAATCATCTTCCCCGTCTACTGCAATCATCCATGGGCTCGATTTCTCTAATATCACATTGTTCGACCCAAACATCCCCAGTGGATTGTGTTGACCGAATGGCGTCGCGGTTCGACTCGCTCCCCGAAGATATCTTGCGCCTTATTTTTATTTTCTCTGTGCCCTCCGCAGTTAGGTCGTGTCACCAGGTTAGCCAATGTTTCACTGAAACGTATCCGAGCAAGGTACTCAGGGATGGTTACATAGGCGTGTCGCTCGCTGCGCAATATAGTCAAATCGGATGTCTACCTACAGTACTTGCTCGAACTAGACGCATGTGGCTACATCGAACCTGTCAACCCTCGGCGAGACCTGAGCTTTGCTCAAAAAATTGAGGTGATACGAAACCATAGATCACACTGGGACCATCCTGAACGGGTCGCGCCTACCCCGTTCGACCTTTACGTTGGCACAGACTCATCCTACGAGTTTATAGGCGGAGTATACGTTCGCTCCACTCGGCCCGTACGTTCTGGCAGTGCATCGCCTCGTGAAATGCATTTCCACCAGCTTGCTTCTCCTAACCGTGGGATCGAATACAAGCACTGGGCTATACCGGATCTAGGCATGGATGTCGCGACTTGGTTAATTGATCCTGACCAGGATCTATTAGTCCTCTTGGAGGCGAACGTTGGGCAACCAGGGGCTTACAGGGTCCATCTAAAAACCATGTCAACTAATAGGATACATCCAAGAGCGTTTATTGATGGTTCGACATTTAATTATCAACATCCAACGGCGGACCATCTTCCTAGAGGTTTCTTCATCGAGACATCTGGTCGCCTACTCGCTGTTTCATTTTCTTCCATGACAAAACATCTTGGGTCTCATATCGTAATATGGGACTGGACTACGGGGACAGAGCTATCAGTGAGTGTGTGTGTATATCCTCAAACGTATGCTCAAACTTAATTACGCGTAGAGAGTACACGCCGTTGGTGGCAATTCCCCCCGCTTTACGCTACTTTCCGAGGACTCGTTTGTCGTGCCCCGCTTCTCTGAGTCCTATGAAGCAGGGAAATGTGTTCCTGGAGACCACTATGGGTTCCTAGACGTATACCAATTCAATCCGCACGACGCCGATCCTTCAACAACTCCCCGCGTTGCATCGTTTGCACTGCCGCCTCTCGGCGACCAGGGCGTCAAAACATCCCTTCGCATGTGGTGTACTCCCTTGTCCAATACGCCGTTTGCTCGAAGTGGCCCAACATCACCCCCCAAGGTGTTCGATTTGCCACCCGAGGATCGATTGTTACGCTTGGATATAAATACGACAGCAATTTCTGGAACTGGGTGTTCTAAATCTGCTGGAACTCTTTACGTCCCTTCCTCCATTCTTCTCGATTTAATTGTAAAACGTCAGCACCCAAAGCCCTGTCAGCTCGATTCTGTCGTCGTATCATGGGCCGACTGGGGCGAAAGCACCTCATGGGTTAGCAACAGTGATATCAGCAGTGATCATACTTATCTTGTATCGGGGCAACGCGCGGCTGGGTTTTCGCGTGGCCAAGTAGACGCTAGACGGGGAGGTGTTGTCGTTCTTGACTTTGACCAGCACCGTTTGGAGTCTCGCGGCGCACTTGAAGTACCAGCTGGTGGATCGGTCCGCAGTTCTGGTGGTGGGGCCCCAGATGGCGATATATCCAAAAAGGTCGCGAAGGAAGCATTTTGTGGGGGAACCACTCGGGCGGGGAAGAAATACGTGGAAACGACTCTACATCATGACGGGGCTTCATATACGTCCAGCAGCGTGATGATTGACGATGAACATGGTAGGCATATAACCCTACACACTGCCTTCTAGCATCCCGCTAATTCCCATTATTCCCTCGCAATTTTCAGTGGTTATAACAAATGTGAGTGAAGGCCACCTACGCAGAACGGAAGCAATACAAACTAACAAGTTTTTTTTTTTTTTCACCCAGGGCCAGTCTGCTGTAGTTTATACATTTTAGATCCTACCCTATCGTGCTGAGTGAGCCGATGTTTGAGTCATCTCGTTGTTTCTTTAGTTTCTTGTTACCTATTTCTATTTTCAATAAATTCTAGGGGGCCTTTTTTGTACAAATCAGTACCAGACCGTTGGAGGACGCTTTGCGAGCCATATACCGGGTGGGGGAGTAGAATCAATGGCCCAAAATGATCGCGTCAACGAAAGGAACCAGATCGTTGGAAGAAAATCCATCAATTCTACCGGCTTCATATGCTATTCCTCATTATTGCATTGATAAAACAATGTTGGGCATACAGTGGTTTTAACTATCAGACGCGCGAATACCGTGTGACTTCCGGCTTCCAGCTTCGCGACAGTGAAGTCATCAGGCTTACCGATAACTGGTCGCGCTATTGTCCAACTGACCTGATACCAATAGAACGCGGTCCCTCAAAGACGGAATACAGAGTTATGAGCCTCGCTCTCAGCATGTATGTTGTGCTCGATAAGTGCGTGTAGCTTTAGAGTCTGTTCGGTTGCGCATATAGCCCAATTTAGATACCGATATTGTACCAGATCTGGCAGGAGGCAATAGGTGGTGGCTATTGTAATCCTATCTGTGTGATTGAGTGCTACTGCACGGCCTTGAAACAGTTTCCGACAATCGTATCTAGTCCCTGTTCTTGAATGAGATGCAACAGTTGCTGCTTCGGGACTCAAATAATGCGCATATATGCGCTCGACATGTCACCGCCGGTACCGCGTAAGGTCATATCAGGTGTCTGCGGACTTTGACAAGCTCTCGCAAGCATTCATGGCACATGAAGGACTACCTTAACTGTAGGTAGTGCTGCCTTAGTAAGCTAAGTTATTAGCATGGCCTACACCACCGTTCGGGTTAACACCTGGAATCCATATGGAGCGATCCCATATGGATTCTGGGTAGGGTCCCACCTGAAATTTACGAAATCAAGCCCACATCTTCGAAACATCCGGAGTTGATATCTGCCTGACATGAAAACCCAGCTCGGTAAGATATCAGCGGCCAACGGAAAACGCCCTCAGATACAATCAACACTTTCAGTAAAAGATACGTGAGGTCTAGGTGAGCGTATAAAATGATTTTTGCCATTGGAAGACACGCTTAGAGGTCAAGATGGAGGCACAGATTTGTAGTAAAATAGTATCAGCGTCATAACAACTCAGTCGCTGACTGATCGAATCGAGTCGATTTACATAATCTTAGATTCCTAAAAGAAACCACTCTGGCGCTTAAAAGTATCAAGCCACCACGTTTACGAGGTGTGTCTCAACATGGGGTGCAATCTTAAGAATAATATAGACAAGATATATAGTACTCAACGAGCTCTATTCATTGCATCTATTGAACAGGAAACATGCCCAAAGGTTATGCGTGGAGGGAAGGAGCTGAAAAGCGGCGATTTTGTAAAGCCATCAAGAGAAGGCATACAGTCTAGTTCAAGTACTGAGAATTGGAGAGCTGCCTAATTCGAGTAAGTTTTACTTTTGGACCTTTTGAAACCGATTGCTAGTTGGGGAGGTATTTGGTAAACCTCGGATTTCCCGCAAACCAGGTATACCATTCGATGCGTCTCAAGGAGGCAATCACAGTGATATAATTCTTATGCATTCTGGGTTCGGTCTACGTGGTTAGTGGTGGTTTTACTAAAAACAATTTTTTGAAAGGGTTTCTCGGCGCTTGGAAAACTCTTTTGCAGACTGTTGTAAGTATAATTCGGCATCTCAGTTCAGAGTCAAGTCGAAATCGAAATTAACTAACCAGCGCTAAGCAAGACACTCGGAACGAGGAATGCTCGAGCAGTCGCTGCTCATTCCAGAGTGGAGGTGGCTGTTCTCGCCTCATCCACCGACTCGGACCCGCGGCTGCATCCCGCGGCGTCGAAGTTCGAGTTGTTTCGTACACTGTTTGTTTAGACCTCTCACCTCCGTGTCTTTCTTTTATCGAAGATAAGATGAGCCATGACATCTCACCTGTCAAGAAAATTGACATACCTTGGTGATGTCTCTTCGTGCACGTCCTCATCTTTGAAACACTCCCAATTGCGACCATCGGACCTGATCCTAAAAGCCCATGATGACCTCATCGAACGCATTGGACAGCACAATACCACCACGCGAAACTTCACTCCCGTCCACTGGCGCATGTCGATGTCGTGGGGGTTTGGGAGTCCCCGTTGATGACAAAGAGAACATGGGGATCCTCGGGGGCATCACATCTAGCACACGTCCTGGATTTCGATGGTTTTGATGAGAATTGGTGGGAATACGCGTGAGAAATGGGCGCGCGAGTTATCAATCTAGAAGTGTCACGTCTCAGAGCCGTCGGAGGATGACTATTATATGAACCAAAACGGGGAAGATAGGTGGTCCGCAGGGGAGTAAAAGGCACTGGCTAGACCAAAAGATTGTACTTATCCGTCAACAATATGGCAAGACGCAGGCCTTGAACTTACAGGAGAGCGCTCTCGAGGCGCTCGAGGGTCACGATTGTTAATTCTTACGGCTCTAGGCGCTCATGGGGCTTTCCAGAGCTGGCACACGGACGCCGATGGGTCCCCCAACAGTGAGAAGCGGCGCTTAATTAGCGCCTATTGGTCATAGCCACTCGCCGATCATTTGTAGCGGACAAAAGCGTCCAGAAATGGTTCCGCCCATCAATCACAATAGCCTCGTTTTGCAGAGCCGTGATGGGCAATCTGAGCCCTTCTACCGGACGGGAGGCCATATCTACGACCCTTCAGCCCACACCCTATCACTCTAGCACCCCTGCTAAAGTCACCTTCTTCGTCTAATCATCCTTGGGCTCGATTTTCTAAATATCAGGTTGCTCTATCCAAACACCTCAGTTGCATCGTGTTGACCATATGGCGTTACTGTTCGACTCGTTTCCCGAGGATGTCTTGCGCCTTATTTTTATATTCTCTCTACCCTCTGCAGTTAGGTCATGCCATCAGGTTAGTCAATGTTTCACTGAAACATACTTAAGCAAGGTACTTAGTAATAAATATCCAGGCGTGTCGCTCTCTGCGGAATATAATTCAATCGGATGCCTACCTACAGTACTTGCTCGAACTGGACGCATGTGGCTACATCGAACCTGCCAACCCTCGACAGGACTTGGACTTTGCTCAAAAAATCGAAGTGATACGAAACCATAGATCGCACTGGGACCACCCTGAACGAGTCATGCCTACCCTGTTCGACCTTCACGCTGGCGAGAACTCTACATACGCGCTTATAAGCGGAGTATATGTTCAATGCATCCGACCTGCACATTCCAACAGTGCGTCGATTCGTGAAATACATTTCCACCGGCTTGCTTCTCCTAACCGTGGGATTGAATACAAGCACTGGGTTATATCGGACCTAGGCATGGATGTCACGACTTGGATGATAGATCCTGACCAAGATTTATTAGTACTCTTGGGGGCAAACAATTGGCAACCGGGAGCTTATAGGGTACACCTAAGGACCATGTCAACTAATGAGATACATCCAAGAGCGTTTGTTGGGGGTTCGGTATTTGACTATCAGCATCCAACGGCGGTCCACCTTTCTACAGGTTTCTTCATTGAGACATCTGGTAACCTACTCGCTGTTTCATTTCCTTCTAGGGCAATGCACCTTGGGTTTCATATCGTCATATGGGACTGGACTACGGGGACGGAGCTTTCAGTGAGTGTTTGTGTATATCTTCCAACGCATGCTCAAATTCAAATATGCGTAGAGAGTACACGCCGTTGGTGGCAATTTTGCCCGCTTTACGCTACTTTCCAAGAACTCGTTCGTCGTGCCCCGCTTCTCTGAGTCCTATGGAGCAAGGAAATGCGTTTCAAGAGACCACTATGGGTTCCTAGACGTATACCAGTTCAATCCGCACGACGCCGAGCCTTTAGCAACTCCCCGCATTGCATCGTTTGCACTGCCGCCTCTTTATGAACAGGATGTCGAAACATCCCTTCGCATGTGGTGTACTCCCTTGTGCATGACGCCGTTCGCTCGAAGTTGCTCAACATCACCCCCCAAAGTGTTCGACTTGCCACCCAACAATCGATTATTGCGCTTGGATATAAATACGAATTCAATCTCCAGAACTAGGTCTCCTAGATCTGCTGGAACCATTTACATCCCTTCATCCATTCTTCTCGATTCAATTGCGAAACGTCAGCATCCAAAGTTTCGCCAGCTCGACTCGGTCGTTGTCCCGTGGGCCGACTGGGGCGAAAGTACCTCGTGGGTTAGCAACAGCGATACCAACGGTATCCATAATTTTAGCATATCGGGGCAACGCATAGTTGGCTTTACGCCGGGCCGAGCAGGCGCTAGACGGGGGGATGTCGTCATTTTTGACTTTGATCAGCACCGTTTGAAATCTCGCTGCGCGCTCGAAGTACCAGCTGGAGGATCGGTCCGCAGTTCTGGTGGTGGAGCTAAAGATGGCAATATTTCTAAGAAGGTTGCGGAGGAGGCATTCTGTGGGGGGTTCACTCGGGCGAGCAGGAAATACGTAGAAGCGTCTTTACATCATGACGGAGGTTCGAATACTTCCAGTGATGTGATGATTGACGATGAACATGGTAGGCATATAACCCTCCATATTGCCTCCTAGCATTAGGCTAATCGCTATCATATCCTCGCAACTTTCAGTGTTTATAACAAACGTGAGGGAGGCCATCTATTCAGGGCAGAGGCAATACAAACTGACACAGGTTCTTTTTTTTTTTCTTACACAGGGCCAGTCTGCTGTCGTTTACACGTTCTAGATCCTACCATATGGTGCGGAATGACCCGATGTTTAGTTCGTCTTGTAATTCCTTCAGTGCTTGCTACTTATTGCTGTTTTCAATAAGTTCTGCGGGGCTTGTTATGTTTGGGCAAATAAGCGCCAAATCGCTATAGGACGTTTTGTGAGCCTTATATTGGACGTGTATGTAAATTCAATAGCTCAAAATGACTGCGTCAACGAAGGAAATCGAATCACTCGAAGAAAGTTCCATCAATGCTACCTGCTTCGTATGTTATTCCCGATTGGTGCATTGATGAAACAGCAGGAGGCATACAGTAGTTTCAATTGACACACATGCAAATACGCTGTGATTTCCAGCTTCAACTTTGCAATATTAACGATGTCAGGCTTATTGATTCTTGATCGCGCTACGACCTAACTGACCCAACACCAATGGAACGTGGTTCTTCGAAGGCGAGATACAGGGATGTTAGCCTCGCCCTCAACATTTGTACTGTGCTCCACAAGTGCGTATGACTTTGAGATTCATTTAGTTGCGCATACAGCCTACTCTGAATACCGATATCGTACTAGAACTGGCAGAAGGCAATCGGGGGTGCCTATTGTAATTCGATATGTGCGTGCGTGAGGTGGTTGCCGAGCAATTTCAGACCTCGGCACTCGTTTCAAAAAGCGAGGTTACCGGCACGACTGTCTAACGTCTCAAGATAAATTGAACAAGTCTAGACATGGGTATTGTAGCGCTTTGAAGGCCTCCGTTATACCCTTCCGAGATATTACCGGCGAGCTTGTTGTTGTCGTGCGATCACGGAAAGAGCTCTAAGAGGCCGACGGTTATTGATATAGTACTACATAAACCTTGATTATTTTTCTATTTTCAACGGCTTCTCTTGACAAGCCGAATCCCGTTACAGCCCCGGAGTTTCAACATGTGAGGCGTGGGATCATATCACATGACATCCCAGTAATCTTCGGAAGAACGCGATCCAAACACGTACCCACGGATATAAATACGAGTTGTTCCCTTGATCACAATTGCGCACTAAAGTTCCTTCCATCCCCCACCTCCCGCAGCTCACCTGAACTATCTGGTTCCCCTTCACTGTCCTTCCCCAAAATGCGTTTCTCCACTGCAGTATTTTCCGTTGCCGCTGCCGCTGCCGCATCCGGGCTGAGTATTACAGGTCCGGACTCGAATGGCTGGAAGAACGGGACTGTAACGTGAGCATACAGTGCTAACTTAATACGCTTGGAGTGCTTATGGTGTTCGGAACGCAGTGTTACTTGGACGACTGCCTCAGGCGACCCAGAGGTATTCTCCATGGAGCTGCGTGACACCAACACACCATCCGTGATCAGCCCGCTCGCTGTTGGCAAGTCTCTCACCTTGTAGTTTATGTGCACTAGTGCTAACGTGGTCTCTAAATTTTAGCCAACAATGTGGCCTCCAGTGCAGGAACATATTCCTTCCTGCTCCCTCCCGTCCCAGCTGCGTAAGTTCATACGATTGTCCGACTGTAACGCTTGAGCTCATCTTCCTTCAGCACGACCTACCAGCTTGAATTTGTTAACGTCACGAACATCAACCAGGTCTATGCTACATCCGGAACATTCCCCATCGTTAACTCAGCGCAAGCCGCCACGTCTTCCGCCGCGGCTACCAACACTATCGCCGGCACCGGCTCGAGCAGTTCCGCTTCCGCTTCGTCGACTGCGCCTGCATCCACGACTTCGGCTGCTGCCAACTCTGCGGCGGGACTCCGTGTGCCAGCTGCCGCTGCTTTGTTTTTGGCTGGCATCGCTGCGCTTCTCTAGATATTGCGAAGCAACTTCTCTGGGCAGTGGCGTCATATGATGTTGTTTGTTTGTGGAATGTGTTCGTAGCCAGAGTTGTATATACCTTACCTACTGTGTTTTTATTCCCTTATTAAACTCCTTACCGTACGCTTTGATCAGAACGGAGCGCAAGCAATCGCAGCCATAGCGGCGCATATAACCAACACCCACTTGGTTCACTGGCGCCAAGTGGCGGTGAACCACTATCCCTGCTATAATGTTGGCTTCGCAGCAGGGTCCCCCCAATGTCTCCCACGTCAACTGTATTATCAACAATATTCGGCACCGAATTGATGCCAAGCCTCAACGCCCCAGGCACCCCAACAATACATGCCGCATATAAAAGCGGAAACCGACACGACGGGCGTAATTAGGCGGTCTAATGGAAGAGTGTGACATAATTGGCAAGGATTTTCGAAAGACTACCAATAATTCACAAGTTGAGATCTCAGATGAAAAGGTGATATGACATAACTCACGACCAAAACACATATACAAACCGCGTACCAAACCGCTCAACCGTCACTCCTCCGACAATTCCACAAGTCCAGAAATTAGTGAAGCCAGAGATATCAGGGACGCGATAATCTTAGCAACAAAGGTCAGAACAGGCTTTGCTTCGCGCTCATGTTTTTCGGATGAATGCGAATCCCCCGCATAGTCGTGAGAGAAATCCGCCAGCCTGCTAACACGCCTGTTAAGATATTCCTCTTGTTCCCTAGCATCGTCAATCAAGCTCTGGCGATCTCCTCCTCTCTTCTCCCCTATTTCTTCTTGAAAACGTTGTGCGAACGCCTCACCGCGGGCTTCTGTGTCTTTCAGCTCTGATTCGACATTCCGTCCGGCTGTTGAGTCTAGCAGGCTCACGACGCTCTCGTTCGGCATCTCTTGCTGCACCTGTAATCGACGAGGTCTGAACTCTGTGAACATATCAAGTATCGGAACGCAGTCTTGAGAGCTGGGTCTCGCTCGACACCTAAACAATCGAGCGCCCCGGTCAACCATGTCGCCAAAGTATGAGTGGTTCGTTTTCAGTTCTTGTTCACGGCTTTCGTGTTCAGGGAGTGGCGGCTCGGTCCATTTGTTTGTCACAATAACCACGTTCGGAAATGCGTCTTTGCCTATGAGGTCTTTGAACATCTTCAGATTTTTGAGGCTTTGTCCACCCATCCTGGAGGTATTTATGTCGTGGACGAAGAGCAGGCCGGTTGCGAAGCACCCACTAGAGCCGCTGGAACAAAACATTGATGTCTTTCACTTTACCATACCCAAGAGGTTCGACTTACTGGCTTCTCAAAGTTTCAGATATTTCCCGTAAAGTTTGAATATCTTCGTTGCGTGAATCGTCAAAACCTGGCGTATCGTATATGTGTACAGTGCGGCCCGCGTGATTAACTGGGTTCCCCATCTCGACACTTTCTGTGCATGATGCCAAGCTTGTCCCAACTCTTAGTCGGGAACCAGTTATGGCATTCGCTAGCTGAATCAAAGCGATATATATAAGCACAAGGGCTTCGAGAACAAAGGCGCTTGGCGTACTGTTGTTTTGCCTGCGCCAGTATTACCGAAGATGCTGTTCCAAGGATATATTGGTAAGTAATAGGTTCAGACTGCGGCAAAATGAAATTTAGCATACTAGAGGACCATTGGGTTCTCCTTGTTCGGATGATTCACGGAATACCAGTCATCGTCAAATCGGGGTTGGCTAGAAGTCAATTGGCTTCAGTTCGGGAACAGTGACGGTTTGATGCAAACTGTAGGACAAACGTACTTCGAAGTGCTCGAGCGACTGTACATGGCGGGAGGGTTGGAATAACTCGTAGCGCTGTGGTGCTACTATTGTCTTTAATACGAATCTTCGCAGAAAGGTTTTATTCGCGATAAGGTTACGCCTCGAGTTCAACGCATGTGTTACATGAGGCTGGTAAGCGCCTACCTCAATAAACGTTAGGGGCAGATTGACGCGCAGGTTGCCTGTTAAGTAGAATTCCAACGTGAGGTGGACCACGCTGAACAGGTGATGCATTGGTCCGACTTTATCGCTCTACATTCTGCCCCCCTATTGGGTGTTCTCTATTTCAGCATCGTCCATCTGGTGTTTCATGGCACGCGCATTAACGGTTGCAGATCAAGTTCAACTTATATTTAAGCTTGTGATAGACCATGTATCGCGGGCATTCGCTATCCCTGTACACAAAGAGTGAGATTTTCATCCCCTTTGACTTCCGGACAAGCGATCAGTGAATCGCGCTCAAACCGATAATGAAGCTTCGAAGTCATGGCATCCACATGGAAGCAGCCTCGAGGGGAAGAGCGAGAAGAGCCCAGTATGTGCCAAACAAAATTACATCAAATATTTGGAAATTGAGTCGAGGGTGCGATTGGTGTTTCGCGTGAGTCAGGTAGGAGTAACATGGGTTGAACTTGGGAACTTTCTATTGAAGCGAGATTTCTAAACACATTTTCGCAGAGATGTTCCAGGTCACGAGGCATACACATCTCAAGGCGCAGAATGATTTGTGATAAGAAAGACTCTACAATTGTTAGCGGTAAGTAGCTACCTCAGTGACTTAGAACTATTGATAAGCCATCGCGAACAGGAGAGATATCGCCAGTCCTTACCGAATCTATCAGAATTATTTTAGAAAACTAGGATAGATCTACGAAATGCCCAATGGCTATCTCCATTCCTAAACAGAAATGAACGGTAGATGGTAGTATATCATTTCTACACCCTGCCGCGGGCTTCGCGGTGGCCTCATGGTCAACACATCGAACCCTGCGGTTGCAGGTTGCGCCCGTATATGAGTCTCAATCACATCGTAAAGAATAAGTTCGTCGTATCTACGTGTTAGCTCACAGCTATTTGCACGCTGGGTGGCCACTCTGACCGTAACCTATCCTATAGGAGCATCCGAATTGGGACCTCGCAAATTCATCACCTGCCTCGGATTCGCTTCTTTCTTAGCCTGGAAGGATTTAATAATCTCCACACTATTCTGAACCTATGAGATTGCTGTGTCATATAGCTAAGCATGGTAGTCAGCGGCGTTCAGCTGCGGCGCATATAGCCGACGCGCACGTGACATATTCTCACATATCTCCGTCCATAATCACAATGCTCATTGACCACCGTGCGTTGCATACCTCACGTTTTCACACATTTAAATTTCATTTTCGGAAAGCATACACCATTTGAACCATCAAAACTCCATTTACGCCGGCTGGAAGTTCCACAACTCACTTCCACGGCCTTCGGCAGGCGCGAGTTGAACCTATTATCCACCGGAAAATAAAATTATAAGTTGAGCCCTGCCAGTGCAGTAATACGAACTTACGGAGCTGCCGTTCGTGAAGCCATCGCGAAGGTACCAAACATCATCCTGGTTAAAGATAGCTACCCTGTGATAGTGTAATGTTATAATGGATTTCCGGAGTGCAAATAAACGACTTGCTTATATAGCCCAGATCCTGCGGGAGTGATAGACCAAACGAAGCCTTGGTCGTTGTTGAGCAAAACACGGTTGTCATCCTAAAAAAACGTCAGGATGTAATCGCAGAACCGGTACATAATGTCATACCGAGAGGTTATCACTGGCGCCGAACCACGCGCTCTTGGATCCTTGATTATTATACCGCATCTGGTACCCCCCGTACACAGTCCGGATCTCAACGAGCACCTAATAGCATTGTTAGATAATCTCGAAATATCAGTCATTTTACGGTAATGAACCCACGTTACTCGAATCATTGGCCTTCACGCTGTCGCCTTCATACCAGGCGAGGCGGAAATTGTCGACGACGGAGAAGATGTGGTAGTTACCGTCGGGGAGAACAGACATGTTAAGAAGCGGGTGAAGTAGCTTGGAACTGGAGAGTAGAAGTGGTTGAGAAGGCTGGTGTTCTGCGTTTCTCTCACTGGGTTTTATAGCTCTCAATCTGCTTGCCGTAGTTTGGACGATTGGGATTGAGGCGCTGCGCGGGTAGCCTTATTTATTCATCAGAACTGCCCGTCTGTAGCGTAAGGTGTACCCGTTTCCCTTCCTTGACGTGTTCGGCAACCCGATGAGGGATGCGATGCTGTGGTTCCATAATTTGGACGGGCTTGAAAGGTATTTAGTTATGTGAAGATAGCATACATGTCCCCAAATCACGGTACACTATGAAATTCAACCTTATATTGCGTACTACGACGTACGCTTGTTCAGTGAGCCCCACAACCCTAACGCGTGCCCCGGAGGCGGATAGAACAGCAGTCGGCGCTGATCCTTACATACGATGTCACACATAACCTTATAGTAAATCGCAGCCCTTATACGCAACATAGGTATGCCAAACCTTAGTGCCCAGCTTTCAAATCGATCACGTTTATAACTTCTTCAGCCTGATTGATTAATTTGCACGCCTTAATTGAGGATGTATTTCAATACTATTTACAAGATTTGGATTTAGCAATCTAATCTGCGATTTTGACAATGAGTTTTCCGGAAGTACCGCGCCCAGTCAAGTCAGTCTGGGTCTGACGAATCCCTTCTGTAGTCAAGGGATACTCGGCATGAACGGCGATGTCCAACTTCCCATCCTTAATAAGTGCGAGCAGCTCGCAAGAGTAATGATGGAACTCAGCAGGCTCAACAATATAGTTGTTGACCCTGTATCGATAGCAATCAGTAACGCCACCAAAGCCGCCACATACTATACTTACACGGGCCTGCAAACCTTGACGTTCTTGGGTCCCAATTTGAGTATCGAAAATGGGGGAACGACCCCGCTTGCGTTCCCGAAGCTGACGATGGTGCCTTTGCGTTTGATGGAGGTGAAATTGTCTTCCCAGGTGCTGGCTCCGACGCCGTCGAAGATGGCCTCGACTCCTTGACCGTTCGTAAGCTTCAGGACGCTCTCGGGGACTGACTCTTTGCTATAGTTGATTACATGCGTCGCTCCCGCCTTTTTGGCGATATCGGCTTTAGCCTGAGAAGAGGTCGTTCCTATAACAGTCGCCCCGAATTGACTGGCGAGCTATTGAAATGAACATGGGTTTAGGTTATGATCGAACAGATCGGAGATAGGGGATTTACTCACCTGGCACAGGATTAGACCAACGCCACCAGCCGCCGCATGGACGAGAACGGTGTCGCCTTTCTTCACCTTATACGCCTCTTCCACAAAGGTGAGAGCTATATATCACGTGCGCGTATTAGGTTTGGGACAATGAGGAATACACTCGTTACATACCAGTCAGCCCTTGCATCAACGAGGAGGCAGCCTGGCGCGTTGTCAGCCCGTCAGGGATAGTCTGCACGTTCTTCCACGGCACGGTAACGTATTCGGCAAAAGATTCGGTGGTACTCTGATTGGAATTTATGAATTACTCTCTAATCGGTTATCCTAAATCCTTACCGCCACTACTTTTGCGCCTTCCTTGAATCCGCGAATCTTATACTCTTCCGAGTTAACTCTGAGCACACGTAAGTTAGTATGTCTAACGAATCGCGGGAGATGGAACGTACATCTCCGCCGAGGTCGGTAGGGACACGATTGACCCGGCAGCCTCTTGACCCAAGGTGAAAGGAGTCGCACGGGGATAAACGCCACCTCGGAAGTAAGTATCGACTGAAGGAACCGAATTAACATATCTGGAATCACGCATAGACTCAAAAACATACTAAAGTTGACGCCTGCCCATTCTGTCTTGATCAAGATTTCATCCGCTTTCGGAACTGGAACTGCGATGTTTTCAACCTCGATCTCGTTGATGTCACCCTGCTTGTTCACCCTGGCAGCTTTCATACTATTCGAGGTTTGATTAGTTGAGGCGTGGGATAAAATATACTTGGCACGCACGTTTGGGGAATCGGGGACATGCTTGCGAATGCTCTTGGCGGGGAACGTAAAGGAAGTGTTACAGCGGCGCGGGGAGCAGTTACGAGGTGTCGAGTAAGTCGAGTGAGGCGTGGGACTGTTCGTGGGAGCATGGAGGTTATATAGAGACTCAGTGGCGAGCTTATCAGTGGCGAGCTATGGAAGCTGATTGATCGATGGTGTGATGGAATGATTAATCATTATAAATCAAGTTTAGTATTTCATTTAATACAGTGGCGTGTGAAGTTCATCGAGCGGTCGCACCAATGTACTATGTTCATATAATCACTAGGGGATCCGCATCGGACGTGCTGACCACCACCTCGTATTCTTCACCTTGGATCTCGAGATCTTGGTTCAGAGCCTCATGAAGTTTCTGTTGAAGCGCGTGAAGATACGGACGTTCGGTATTGGAATGACCACCTACGTGTAATGATGAGTGAAATCGATCGATAATTTAGACAATATTACTCACATAAAATAACACTGGTGCCCTGAGCGACCGCGGCTAGCACCTCATGCTAAGGGGTGGCGAGTTGATAGCAAGAAGCAGGAACTCGCGATGCAGACTCACATGAGACATCTCGCCAGTCAGATATACATCTGCCTTCGCGCCCTTCAGGACAGATCCACCGGAGCCGGCGCAAAGTGCAATTGTACTAATCGTATTCGCCTGCTGGTCCAGTCCAAGCGGGAGCCCAGCTTGCACTGCCAGAAACTTCAATGAAAAACTCGTAAGGTTTGGAATAAGTAGACAAAACGCACAGTGCTTAAGCCCACAGTAGGACTTGACGCGGGCGCAGAGAGTACTAAGACTAACTGGCTCGGACAATGTTACAAGCCGGCCCGCTCCAGCGTCATCTTCTTTAATTTCACCCAAGATGTCTATTTTTGACCGATCTCCTAGACAAGCAGCTAGCGAATCGTTCACCTACAAATTCTGTTGGTCATTGAATAGTTCTCGAAAATCTGTTTACGTACCCCGCCGCGAACAGAGTCCAATGCCGTATGTGGACTAAATATAGAAATTCCTTCCGCAGCGCAGCGCAACAAGGATCGTTGGAGGGGGTTGTTCAGGGTGAGAGATTTGAGTCCCGAGAAAATTGGTGGGTGATATGAAACAATAAGCGAGGTGGGCGTGGACAGTGCTTCATCCGCGACGGCGGTAGTCAAGCTAGGTACGACGACAAACTGTGGGCTAGTAACTCGCCATGGGTGGGCCGACTCACTCGATAGTCAACAGAATCCGTTTGTGCGAGGGTTTCGAAACAGGAGATTCTACGCCAAGACATTATTGCCAAGATCAACCAAGCCCACAAGTGTTTACCGAGTAGCAGCCCGACCTGGAAGGAAAGGGACTCAAAATCCCCCCAAAATTAAATGAAGTAATCAAGCTAGGTCTCACATTATCCCAAGATTCGGCCAGTCGGAGAGGTCCGATTCCGCGTTCGAACGCACGAGCAACAGCGCGAGCAGCCATGGACCAGGGCAGTGGTGGTTGATGTTTAAATTGTTATGGACCCTGATTAAAGGGGCTAATGCAGAGATCGGTCAGGTGATTCCTTTTGGAGATGTTCAACACCAACTCCGATCTTTCTTGTTTTTCGTTCTCGCCCATTGTTGCATGCTATACCAAACATTCTGCTATAATATCTACGTTTAATCATGAGTCAAAAAGATCTTTTTCAACTGGTCGATGTTCAGGGATGGGATTGGGACCTTCATAGTGTAAGTCTCATCGTTTTTCGCCACATTTCGACGAACTAACGGGCGCTCTGCTCTGTAGGTTTACTCTGCCTATATTGGCCACTTTCAAAGTAACGGCGTGCCGTGGTACGACCGTTCATGGGGGCATTTGTTTAGCTCCTTCGAGGATTTCCTCACTTTCGGGTGGCCGACCGTCACCCTGACCGATGCGCGTACTGGCAAAGCCCACATTGTGACCCGCGCCGGTAGCGTCGGCGCGTTTTCTAAGATGGTCAAGACTCGGTATGTATCCCCTCCTACTCCTCTTCTTTCGGGATCTAATTATTCACAGGTTCGGCGAAACCCTTCCGAAGATATCCAACGTGATGCAGATCATACCATTCGAACAGAGTCAACGACACCTACGACATATCGCAGACATGACGACGTATCGCAAAGTTCACGCGACACTTCCTGCGGCCGAGTTCTCAGCGTTCAAGTCGCGTGTGAAACATGGAGATTTAAATGGTAGGTCTACGCGCTTTCATTCGACCTTGGCTGGAATCTAACGCGTTTTGTTGGTGGTGCGTAGCGATTGACAGGTTATGGCATTCGAAGGAAAAGAGCTGGCTATCGATACGATTCGTGTGGTCGGAGAAGAGTTTGTTACCGCTCGAGTGGGGATACGCGGCTGTGCGATGTGCGCACATCACAGCCGTCGGGGCGTGGCCTCCGAAAGAGGAGAATTATAGGTATGACAGCTTCATTCTGTTCTCTCGAGTGGTGACTAACTATCGTATGGTGCAGGAAAGGACACTTCGTGGTGGCCGAATATGCGGACAAAGTGCGAAACAAACTTAGACCGACGCATCCATGGGAGGTATGAGCTATTATTTCACCACGAGCCGAGCATAGACTCAAACACCTTCGACGATAGTATGCGTTCGGTGACACGCATGTCATTGGGAAGTCGAAGCTTCCCGATGTTATTAATTCTGTCATTTCGTCCCTTGCCACGCCCGATTCCGAATCTGTTGCCAATTCCCTTGTTTTGGTTGGACATAACATCTCCGGAGATCTTGAGCGACTCGCTGAACTGAAAATTAGTACGTTCAATACCCGGTTTCTCTCTTTCTCATCCATGCGGTATTCCTCGTCTCTAACTAGTTTTCGCTACCCACAGAACTCCCCCATAACATGTTAATCGTCGACACCGCCGTCGCCTCCCTCCGCCACGCCGTCTTCGGCCCACAACTTCCTCCAGCCGCACCCCTCGCCCGTCTCCTCGCCGCCCAAGCCCGTGCACCCCGCTGTACCCTCGGAAACGCCGGAAACGACGCTTGGCTAACACTAGGCGCCATGATCGCCCTCATCGATCGAACTGCCACACCTCTCAATAGCGCCACGATCGGCGGAGCCCCGCAAGCGCCGATCCCCCATCCGCAGCCTATTATGACACCATCTGCGAGTACGGGTAATTTACCGCAGCTCGCACCGAACCCGCCTGTTCGTCCTCGGTATAATTCAACGATGGGATTCGCCTCTAGTCCGGGGTTGCCGTTCCCGACTACGCCGCCCGGGGATGGGTTTACGAATCTGAACGCGAATCCGAATGCGCGTCCGATTTCGGCGGTGTTTGCGAGACCGAGGACGGGTAGCTCTGGGGCATATGGGAGTCCTCGGAGTAGTTTGAATCTCAATGGGTTGAGCATTAACCCTGGTGCACCCTCGCTTGGTTTGAACTTTGACTCGCATACGAGTTCGAATCCGAATGCTCGGCCTATCTCGGCGGTGTTTGGTCGTTCGACGAGCGGGAGTCCTCGAAATAGCATGAACCTCTCAACGCCGAGTACGGACGAATTTGGTGGAAGGGGGAAGAACGATGTGGGAGGGATTAGTCGAAGCTGGAACGGGCGCTCGACGTTGGGAAGTGGCAGGCCGCAGACGCCGTTAGGTTTAGGTGGAGGATATTTCGATGCGAAGCCGGGAAGGAGTTCGAAGTTGGTTGTGAGCCCGAGTGCCAAAGCCGGGGAGGAGAGTACGGAGAGCGAGAGCGAGGGAGAGTACGGGAAGGACAGTGATGAAGAGCCGGTACAAACTCGAGGGCGGAAGGTGGTTTGAAGTTACCTACGGACAAAGCTATTACTGGTTTGTGACACACGGACAATAGTATTTATGATAAGTTGGTTTTGTAATGCAGTTTTATGGTATTGTGATCATCTTGTGAGGTTCGTCGCGCGAGGAACGGCACCTTCCCCGGGTCAAAACAATGCGCAGGCCTTCACACATATACTTGCGTTCGCTCTTAGATCTGTGCTAGAATCTATTTGATGTTAGGTTTGATGCATTCACGATTTGAAGGCCAATTCCAAATTCCAAATGATGGGTCACGTGAGCGGTTTTGGATTCCGAGTCTGAATGCGTCTGGCTTACTGCGCAGATTCCTGCCCGACACCTAACATAAACAAAGCTACTGCACAAGGTTTACATATGCACAGCAACATATCCTCCACTTATCCCAAGGCCTACAGATGAACCCAATAGAATGAGCTTCCGCGGCTACTTAACAGTAACTGGCCAGGGTTGATGATACTTTACCCACCCATAAATCTGGCCCGTGACGGTAACTCTATTTGGGGATTCTTGATAGTTGAAATACATCTTCATCCTCCCACACCTTCTGCCTTCGGTGGGACGGCAGTGCGCAAATAACTTCATTAAATTCATACCCAGAGTGTATGCACGCCTCTCATCTTGCTTCCACCAGCTTACTAGTGTCAAGCCATCACGTAGGCATCTGCTCAGGTGCATAGCATTGGCGGTGACACCTGCGAAGTAACCTCGCTTATGATATTGATATCTCTTCTACCGAGTGAGTAGGGGTTTCTAATATCACCAGGCTTCATTCATCCCTTGTTATGCTCGATAAATCGTTCGGATTCGTGTTAGTGCCGGTGCCGGCGTCAAATATTTCGCTTTGTATACAAAACTGGCTTGTAGCCTGGTTAACTACAGGGCAATCACGACTACGCGAAGTCGGCCGCGATCCAAGTGGCGAGTGGCGAGCGACGGATGGCGAGGGTGAAGCTCTTTGGAAGCCTTCGATTACGTACCCAGTCGTATAAACTAAGCTGCGTGGTTAAACCTTCTGCGCGCATCGCCGCGAACGCCGGTCATTCTTCCCTTTGCGTATACCTAGGGTTAGATAAAGATGAATTTTGGGGCATTCTCGCCAAATAGAACTTCAGAAAAAAAGGCGAAGCCTAGTTGGATTTAATACCCGTACTAGATTAAGAATCCCTATTGGACGGAGCGAGCGTACAGTAATTTTCTTTGCGCATATGGACACGAAACAATTGGCAGTATTCGAATCGCCGTTATCAGTGTGCAGGACAAGAGCTTCGACCATACCGGCGTTTTTTTATATCTCTTGCACAACGGCAACTTGACACAACGTCCGGTTGCCGGTTTATCAGAGCCGCGAAACAAGAAGCAAAGGGATAAAGTACACTGGACCAAGCAAAGTACGACTTTGGAGGTATAAAATAAGAGGGTGGGCAACCCAGTTCAATACAGCGGTACCTCCCTCTGCTCATCTCATAACCCAGTTTACTACCCCACCACCCACACCCCACCTACTCACATCTGCATATATTCACTTCTTGCAATGGATTTCTTCACCAGCATTTTCTTCCCCGCCTCCCCTGCCACTGAGGACGCCGAAGAACACAGCTGCGCCGACGAATACATCTGTGTCGTAGCTTAAATGGTATGCTGTTGACAGCCTGTGCGGTGAGTTTCAGTATCTCGCCGTCTATATGCGTCTGCTCATCACCCTCATAGAAGACGCACACCTCATAAACAAATCTCCTACTACTTCCTACTTCCTCCTGGCTTTGTATTATTCATCTTGTGCTATGGTCTACAACAGGCCTTTTGTTGACTTACCAGAGTCGATGCCATTTTGAATCTTATGCAATTGGTTCCCTATCGGCCGTTCCCCATGGAGGCGTTCAGCACTTAAGATTTAGATATATCTGAAAGCGCCAAATGCCGAGTACATGAATTCATTAAAACCACGGTAACAGCCTTAGGGCAATCAAAACGGTACAAGGTTGGCCGCAAATCAAGTGGCCAGCGCTGAGTGGCAAATCGATGCCTCTTGATGCACCTTGATGTTAGAGCCTGGCTTGGAAAAGCTTATACAACAAGAACCAGCAAGATAGAAGATATAGCGTTGAATGAGCTCAGGCCTTTCGGGTTTGCGGAGGTTCACATATTAAACTTCACAATCGTATCCTCGCATAACCAGAATCATCAGGCGTGGCTCCTAGAGATAAACAGCCTCCTCCTTTCTGGAGAGCACATGGGTCGCGAAGAATCGTCTGGGTGGTAAATTTACCAGTACATGAAAGATGACACCCCAAAATGTCCAGTCGTCGAGAAGGAGCTTGACGAAAACTTATCGTTATGGTTGTGAACCCATAAACATACAAGTAATCGCGCATGAGCCGTTTTTAAGAATTTGACCCCGTGACACCCGGGAATAGTGTTTGGCTTTCCTCACCCCACCATATGTCGAACATATTCCTTATTTGGCATATGTCACGGTATGGAAGGGACCGGTGATCCAGCCGGGTCTCGCAGTGACGCACAAGGCGTAAATGTGAGTATCGCTAAGTCTACGTATTATCTCTAGGGGGGCTTAGAGGTTTCCCAGATGGAAAAGGTTGGTAAAAGCCTGTGGCAAAAGGTTCACCCGGTAAGTTCCTTTGTCCTTCAACGTTTTCCCATAATTTTACTGCGATTCTCCAGGCTGCAAAGCCCGAATCCGCCCTAGAGTATCGCAGTTTCCACTGTATCACCACCTATTGCCCTTTAGCCCCTCGAAATGTTTCATCTGGTTTGGCTGTTTCCGACTTAGAGTGAGCTTCGAGACGTGGAAGAAGCGTAGTCACTTCATAGTATTGCTCCTACTGTACATTATGCGATACGATGACGACAAGCGCCTATACTGTTTACAGGATGAAACGTCAGTCCAAAAACTAGTCTTTCGACTAAGAAGTATGACATCCAAGAAACGTAATAACAGAAAAAATCTATTTGTCGTAAACAGATCACAGGAATGGGATTACTCAGCCGAACGGGAATCTGGACGTGGAGGCGGGGTTCCCGGTCGAGTAGTATAAGCAGACGCTGATGTGTATGCGGGAGCAGCAGAATATGGAGGCGCCATCGAAGTAGCGGAAGTCGGAGGAGGTTTGTATCTCGCTGGGCGATGCACGACCGGTTCCGCTTGGCTCTGCGCGCTCGTTTCTCGGTGGTATGGGTCCCATGGTGTAGAATACGCCAGGCCATGATGGTTCGACGGAGGGTACAAGCCTGGCTGAGGACGTCCCGCTTGCATGATCACCATCGGACTTGGGCCACCGAACGGTTCTGGACGCTGGTCCCCGGACATCTGCATTAGAGGATTTCCGCCTTGTCCCGTAACCATATTAATCGCGGTCGCGGCGGGTAGAATTGGAGTTGACTGCGGTTTAGCCGGTTTCGCAGTTGGCGTGTGCCATATTCCATAGAAGAAGTATGTCACGACCAGCCCCACGACGACCAGCATTAGCGCAAAGGTCAATGCGACGGATCGAGTTGCCATAGAGTACTGGCGCGAGATCCCAGGAAGTCCGCTGCTATATGCGCTGCTGAGGATCGAAAAGATGAACCAGAACATGCCCCACAGCATGAGCGACAGAGGAAGTCCGAGGATGACTGCGAGAGGACGAGTAGTGCCGGTCCCGCGAAGCTTGACCTGCTTGAAGTATAAAATCTAATAAAAGAGTTAGGCGACAATGTAACGGGGAAAGGCATGTGCAGACTAACCCCTGCGCTTCCGGAGGTCTCAATCCGGTCTTGATGATTGAATATCAACAACATACCACACAAGACGGAGCAGATAGCGCATAAGACTGAGATTATGCCTGCGATTTGTGCCATCCCGTTGAGCCCCGGAATCGCAAGCAGCGCGACCGTGGCACTAGACATATCCGGTGAGTTCGACGCTAAGGGAGTGAGTAGCCGCACTTACGAGACGAGCACAGTTGCCTGAAAGCAGGGCACGATTAAATAAAGTCATTTAGCTGGTGGAATCTTTCTCACCAACAGATTAGTATCAGTCCATTCTTTACAGAGCGATCTTAAGAATGCCTTCCATCGGAGTGTATTCACTCCATCTCCAGTTGTAGTTCGGTCCTATCACCATATGCTAAATAAAAATAGCCGCAATGGTAGCCGAACCGTACATACCACATTGTTGATCCGCTTCAGATACCCAAACGGCGACCCGAGAGATATCCAGGCAATCACGTACCATCCAATCCGTCCCCAGGTCGTGGTAAACGGGAGGGTTGATTCGACGTCGTCGGCGCGTTCCTTACGTCGAACCTCGCGAGCATCGTTTTGCCCATAGTGAGATGCTAGTCGATCTTGGGCTGTGTTATATAATAGAAATATGAGAAATTGACAACATAAATGTCAAGGAAGTGTACCCACATATGGCTCGCATCACTGCTGCGCAGTACCATGTTTTGAGCGTTGGACGTTTTAGGTCTAGGTCGCAGCTGTGTAAGTTACAAATCGGTGCTTATTGTATACCACACTCACCAGCGATCGTTTTGATCAGCTCTGTCATCTCCTGAGCATCCTCTTTCGAGAAGGGGGCGTTCGATGCCTTGAACAGCACGCGATCTATCAATAAGAACTAGGATCGACAATCTCTCTAACTTCGAGGATAATTCCTTACCAGCGTGGCACCATACGAGAGCCTCACTCGCATCGTCTAGCGCTCCTTCAGGTAAGTCACGGTGATTCGGGTGCGACTGCATAAACGTCCAATATGCCGCTTCGAGCGCCAGCTCTATAAATAATATCAGTTTCGGAGAAAACGAAACCGAAAACATTGATAATTTACTGGTCGTAATATCCATCCTCCCTCGCAGTCTCTTGATCTGGTCCTTGAATTCTTCTAGCGACTGCGCCGTATCGCTCGCAGCTCTCGATCCATGGTCAATATACACGCACGATCGCCCATCGGTATAGATTTCCCAGTTCTGATAGTCGTCTATCTGTGGGATCTCGACCAGCGCATGCATGAGGCGCGCAATAGTCTCGGAGGCGCCAGGCTGGATCTGAGAAAGTGGAGGCTGGATATCGGAGACCACACGGACTGCTTGGAGGGAAGAGGTCCAGTAGAGCGAGCCATTTGGGTGAATGAACTCGTCCCACTGGTCGTGGAGAGATACGAGGACGGAGCTAGAGGTATCAAAGTGTGCGTGGCGACCTGGCCCGAGATTTGGTCGGGGCGCAGGTGGAGGTCGAGATGTGTCGGGTGGATATTGAGAATAATCCCTAGATTTAAGCTATCAATCAGTATCTATTGACAACAGCTGTCAACGGTGAGATCTAACTGTATATGTTCCGGTCGCGCGACATTCGTCGAAGGAACAGATACCTGAGGCCGATAAGCAGCCGCGCCCCTAAACTCAAAAATTAGTGTTCGATGTAGAAAGCCTTAGAAAACGTGCTGACGGCGGAGGTGGAGGCGGCGGATAGCTCGGCTGAGCCAGCGGACCCGACGAGTATAAAGGATCATTCCTAGGTTTAGCTTATTAGTATACGCAGCGATAGTAGATACCACAAGGCCCCTACTGTATATTTTCCGGCCTCGCAATATTGGTCGAAGGAACAGTGGCCGGAGGCAGCGGAAGTGGCACCTCGGGCCTATAAGGAGTGGGATTTCTAAATTCAAAAAGTCAGTGTTCAGTGCAGAGCTAATCGTAGAAAACTCTCTGACGGCGGTAAAGGGGGGAGCGGATGGTTCTGCTGGACCGGCGGGCCTGGTGGATACAAGATGTTGTTCCTGAGTTTGTTTCGTTAGTATGTGCGAAGGGCAACAGACTACATAGTGCGTTAACTGGATGTGCTCCGGTCTCGCAACATTGGTTCCAGCGAAAGACGTCGGAGGCAGCAGAGCCGGAAGTGCTACCTCGGGCCTATAAGGAGTAGCATTCCTAAACCCTCAGATTAGCGTTTGTTGTAGGACAGATCGTAAGGAGGTCGCTAACAGCGGGATGTCCGGACGAGCGACGTTGGTAGTGGTCATCGACACTTGATTAAGGTGTGCGGAGCGTGAAATAGTCGCGCTGGACGGTTAGATGTCAGAATTGTTTGATCTAGCAACCGACTGTACCAGCCGGGTAATAAAAAAAGTGGTTGGCTACGTAGCGCTTACCTGTCATCCTCCGTCGCCACAAGTTTATATTTTTTAAACATTACGGTCGCGCGTTTATAGCTTGGAGCAGAAATGTTTCAGGATGTGAAAATATATTGTGGCAAGTGATTTCGACGCTAGTGCTGCCGCTGTGGTCGGGGTGATCGTCGTGGTCAGAGGCAGCCTGATCAAAGAATCTAGGCACCGACATCTCAAGCGGTGCTGCCACAATCGGTCTAACCACTTTGCCCGATCAAAATCTATTAGGTAACATCAAATATTGATACTGTATAGTCCCATTCCACCAGACTAGGGGTGGGAACGGGTCACCCCGCCCCGGATACCACCCGGGCGCCACCCGTTCGCGTATTAGTGGGCAGGATTATGTAATGCCCGGGTGGGCAGTGGTAATACCCGGGTGTACCCGGCGCTTATAGAGCACAACACAAGTCCTTCGACGACCACGAACGGCGTCCATTCTGGGGGACGTGATGCGTATATATGTAAGAGGATAACTCATGTAAACTCTCAGGTACAGCTCACATCGCTTGAAAGGACTATGGTGGTTTTAATCTACCCCACCTGGCTCGAGCAGCTACTTTCCCTGGTGGGACGATCCTAATCCGTGAGACTAGCCTATGGGCTTAGGAATCGAGTGGAAGCACAATAACGCATGCGTTTGATTGTGTATTTCATTGTCAAAACAACACTTTGGAGTCTTATGGCGATTAAATGCATGTCTTCCCCGCTGCACTACCTTAAAATACATATCCTAAGCACATCAAACTTAACGCGGGGTAGCCCCTTTGCGTGTTCAGCACTCCTATATTGCGACTTATCGAGCTGGTTTTATGATGTCGACGACATGCTCTCAATAGGTCAATGTAAGGATTATTGGTCTTGAATCGACTGATTCACTGGTCGAGAGGGGCTAGGGCTCCGTAAGAAATGATTTGCATCAAACCACGTTTCTTACAAACCGCAAAAAACCGGGTTTGTAACGCTTGTCACGGTTTCTAACCGGTTTGCTGGCATCTTCGAGCGGTGGCTGTGTCAATTTAGCACTTGATGAATAATGACATTGCCCGAGGCCGGCGCGCATACAAAGGGGGGGAGGGCGCACCAAATCGTACCGTATTCCGAGCCTAGCTATCCCAGCGAGCCTGAATATGCTACGTTTGGCATTTCAGAACAGAATACTGTCCCAGTGCTAGGCAGTCAGGGTAAATTTGAGGTTGAGGGAAGAGATGGGCTTTTTTTTATCATCCAAGCTACTTACAGACATTATCTTCGAGCATCCTTCGCTGGTTTCGTCTGCCCATGTATCTCCCCCAGTTATTTCTCATCATCCGCAGTCTCAGAGGCACCAACAAGTTGACATATCCAAACTTGTATATTAGCATTTCGGGTTACTGTATACCTTGATTAAGGCTGTGCACCGTTTGGAAACCGGTTTCCAAACCAAGAAACCGTTTGTAAGGCGGGGTTTGTAACCAAAAAACCATTTGTAACGAAGCCCTAAGAGGGGCTGCCGGACATTAGACTTAGCTTTTCTGCTCCCACCTGTGGATATAAGAACTACAGTTCTACGAGAGCACATATAGTTGCCATATGAATTCTATTAGTCATATAGCCACGGGTGACCCGTGGGCTTCCGGGTGATCTCCGGGCAATTAGCCGAATTTGCGATACCCATCAAAAACCTGCGGGTATCGCCCGGGTACGCCCATGCCCACCCCTACACCAGACTTTCTCTCCCCGTATATCGAGGAGTGAAAGCGACAAGAAAGGGATCATAGTATGGCGAGATTAATAATAATAGTAGTAGGTGATGCAAAGGCATATGGTTACCGGGCACATTGAAACGCGGCCCCAAAGATTCTATACTGGTACAATAAACTGCACACAAAGCAGCAAAACACAGGCAGCTAGATCACTCACGAGAGCATAAGAGAAGGCGAAAAAGGGATTGTAAGTGGAAAAGAAACGAAATAGAAAAAGAAAAAGAAAGCCATGAAAGAGATGATGCGGCCAGAGCGGGTAAGTAGAAATAGACGCGGCGCCATTTAAAACAACGAGTGATCAATAACTCGTGGAAACGAGAGGAGATGCACAAAGAAACCAAATAAATGCGAGCCAGTAAAATACATATTTCTGAGATGTACGGGTGAGATAAAATGCGTGCACGAATGAGTCAAAGAAACGAGGCGTGAAGAGGCGCGACACACGGGCATCCCCACCACCACCTCACCCGCACCCGGCCAACCTATCCCGCACTTCTTGGGATGTTTTAAGAGCCTCCTACCCTCCGCTCGTCTCCTTTTATGTTTTTCTAGAGCGGCTTGGCCGTTGTGTTCACGTAACTCCCTCAATATATAACCGAAAGAAAAGACGCAGCAAGCGACTACAAAAGCCCACTCATCAACACAGCCGCACAGAGCAGGAATTTTGTAATTTAGAGCGCTCAAAGCTGAAGAAAGGAGGTCGGTTCAAAGAGCGCGAGACTCGTCATACCTAAAATGAGAGTGGAGAATTGTGGTTGTAGCTACCCGTGCGGGAATTCATTTTGTGTTCGATTCCACAAGCATGGAGTGCATAGGATTCGGTGGGCGGGGGTGCTGCAACACCCCGCCAACTAAAAATGCACAAATCCTAGAACGAATAGACGTCACGCTTACCTATTCCGCTCAGCAAAACTACTTAACCAGCGTGTTTCCTACCACCTACCATCTCCCCCTACGACCTTGGGTCCTGATTTGAGATTTGATGGGAGCGGAGTTATATCTTATTACTCCTCTGCCCGGCACCGGCCTCATAGTAGAAAAACGGTTCGTGGGCCTGCTTTACTTTCGATTCGAAGGCACGTTCGTGGTTTGAAGTCGCGCTCAACGCAAGGGAGCTAGATAGCATAACTCCATATGGACACAAATACAGACTCTTGGACTAATAGTAAAAGAACATAAAAAAGGACAGCGATCCAAAATAAAAAGTCGCCCTCGGAGATTACGGGCTTCCTTTCTAAGCTCTTCCCTACATACCAAAACCCAATTAGCATCCCGCAAAAAAGGACAGTAGAATAAGGAGGTTCTCGCGCATGATCTAAGCTCCCGCTCTCCTCAACATGAAACTCACCTTCAGCCATATCCCCCCGCGTATACTGCTCGACTCGTGTGTTTGGTCTTAAGAGCGCGGCTTTCTCCTTGAGTGAGCGACCCTTGGTTTTGACGGAGAAGAAGTACGTGTATGCGCATTTGAGGATGTGCTGGAAGGTATAGATGAAAATGTCAGCGTAACAATTAGTCTCAAAACCCAAGACGAGCGAGAATAGAGGACGTACACATCCGCTGCAATCCATCAAGCGCAATTAGATCCGAGTAGTATCGTGGCTAGTACTCCAAGGTTCATAAGGGAAAGGTCGTTTGTGGGCAAGAAGAATGGCAAAATCTCGACAGTTTACGAAACTATGTGCGGAGTATAGGCACTGGGCGTAGGCGATGGCGTAGCATCCGTCGCCAGAGGTGAAAGTTAAGGCGAAAGTGAAATTAAGGAAGTTGCGCGCTGTACGTTTCTGGTGTTGGAGAACCTGGTGGAGCAAGCTGTGAGGAGGGCGTAGCCGGTGAGCATGGGGACTTTGATGGTGATTGCGACTGGATGTGGGAGTTTACCGTTGGCGTGAGGGGGGAGACGTATAGTTCCAGGTGTCAATGATACCATTGACGAGGGTTTAGTCGTTCGCCTTGGTAAATATGATGCCGGTCAAGGCGCGCTCAACATATTGCGAGTTCAAGCCGTTCCTAGACCATCGAGAGAACCCGGCAATAATCCTATTGATGACCACAGTTCTGCGCTTCAGGACTCGAATGGAAATAGCCTCATATAATAATATGCGTTACCTGGACTCATGAAAGAATCCAACCACGGGGCCCTCACAGTCTATCGCTCTCCAACGTCAATACCCCGAATTATTCTTCGCCCCCTTTCGATACAAGCTAAGGGCGGACTAGGAGAGGAACCAGATGAAGGGGGACTGAGCGTCGAAGGGGGGACCCTGCAAGGCGGAGGGATGCGCCAACGAGTAGAGGAGATAGGGAAGGTGACTAATATGCCCTACAATGCGACAGTCGAAAGGATGAACTAGGACGAGTAAGGGAGCGAGGTGAGGACTGTGCGGCCTGCAGAGAGAGGACTCTGGAGGCGAGCAAGGGAGACGTCATTTTGCCCTGTGATGGAGTTTGTCTAGTCGTTGGCAATATGAAAGGAGGAACTTGCCAAAGTGGCACTAAAACCAATGGAGGTACGCGAACCGAGGAATCATGCCGTGGTTCTGGGTGGTGGTGGTGGCGACTGTTGTAGGCCTTCGCTTACGAGGCCTTAGAAAATAGAGTGTAGGCGGGTCGCTAGTGGGAGTCACTTGAGGGAATCTTCCCACTGTGCTGGCTTGCGAGGCAATAGGCATATGCCCGACAGTGATCTATGGCATTGTGGTCGCAAACTCGAAGAATTGATTTGCCAAGGATTATGTCACCCCCATTTAGGGCGATTGCTGACTCAGCCCATAATAACCCATAATCGGCGTGTGACCAGAGTGGGACCGGTGTAATTCAACATGCTACTATAAGTAATCATTGGTAGTTTATCTTTCCCCTTGAAGGATCTACATACCACTAAATTTAATATCCGAATCACGGAGGACCGGACTATATAACATATAAGTTTCCCCACATTTTTACGTCATTGATGGATATTCGCCCTATTCCGACACAAAAGGTACGCGGCAGACACCCGCAGGCTGCAAGGTTCCTGTAAATAGATACAAAAATGTTAGTAATAAAACGGAACCTAGCGCGCACCTAGTAAGATCAGATAAGCGAAAGATAAGACAGATAAGTTCTTAGATAAACGTAAGCGTTGACTATCGAAATCTCCCGTAAATTCAGATACAAAACTAAGTACATCGTTCCCGGTCTTAAGGACCGGGTATTTATACTAACTATATGCGCAGACTTTCCCACTGCGCCCCAGCCCGAGCGAGGTCTTTCCCACCGCGCCCGTAGTTCCTCCATCTGCGTACGCAGGCCTTTGGCTGCGTGCGTAGTTTCTTCGTGATAGCTCTTTTTCCATTTTCTAGTTTTCTCTTTGTCTTTTGTAGTTTATCAATATATATTCTCTTTCCTAACTTGTTTGTTCTCGCGTGTCTTTACTCGCGTACATGCTTTGTCTTTTGTCTTGTTTAGGGTAGGTACGTAATCCTTACACAGGCCTGGCCTGTAATTTGATCTCTGGTGGCCTCCCTTGGCATACGGTTCAATTACCAGCTCCCTTCTCGCTACGTCTCCTTCTGAGGTCCAAAGCGAGTTATTACAGTGGCGAAACTTGTTGGTATGTTCCTCATCGTTCTAGATGCCCCACACAGACCACGCCGTGCTGACGTCTTAGTCGTCTCAGTGGCGCTAATCGTGCAACAGTTGTTGCCATCAACCGACATCGTCTCGCACAAACTGATATCGCCATACGTAGGATAAATGGCCTCGCCTAGCCTACCTTCGTCAGTCCTGGGAACCCCACCAGGAGCCACTCAAGAGCAAGAATTGATCACTGAGAATCTCGACCCAGAAATCTATAACCAACCACGGAACCTCGATATATTTCCAAAGTCGCTTGGATCCCTTGCAGAGAGTAGATCCGCGATTGAGCAGCCAATCCACTACACCCTTGCCCAATTCAAATCTATATTCCAACGACCCTATAGAGAAGAAGATCATCTCGAGAATATCTTCATATCCTCGGCGCAATACTGCAAACAATTGGACGGTGTTGAACAGGAGTTTCTACTCCTCGAAGTCCTTGACGAAAAGCTGCCTGGGCTCTCGAACTTCCTGGTTTTGGACTGGACACTACAGAAATCCGTCGTCCACGACCGACTTCGGGTCTCCTGCGTTAGAGATAAAAACATTCTGACCAAACAATGCGACCTGGACCACCATGAAGAGCTCGAACGTTTGACGTTCTCTTTGTCTTCGTCCGAATCACTACTACTGTGCGACTTTACAATTCTGGCTCTCCAAACTTCAACCTTCCGATACACATACAACCCTATAATCGCCCAATGCTTCTGGTTTGCCAGTTGTATATGGGAGTCAATGCGGCGGCTAGTCCCTAGTGCCAGTCACCTTCAAATCTTGGCGGATAATTCACGCGGCGAATACGGGAGCGGGTTTTGGCAGACTTCCAACAAGGCTGAGGTAAACGATATCTTATACAAAACTCAGAACGGAATCGAACGTTTCCACGCGAAACTCACCAGATCCAAAGAGGCGAGCATTTTGTTGCATGTGCCTTGGTGCTTAACAGTAACCCGGTATTTTGGACCACAATCAGAACATAGACGGAGGTCTCAATTATGACGTCTACACCATACCCCGAAACCTTCACATTTTCCCTAAAAGTCTCGGATCTATTAACATTAGCAGGCAAGCTGCCGAGCCGCCATTTCAGTATACGCCAATTCAACTAAAGTCTCTGTTTCTGCGAGGTCGCATAGACGAGACCCACGTCGAGGATATTTACGTGTCTTCGGCAATGTACTGCAAGCAATCCAACGAGCCACAGCACGAATTTATTCTCCTCGAAGTTCATGATAGCAATATTCCTCGGCTCTCAAACTTCTTGATACTTGACCGGACGGTACAATCACAAAATGCTTCAGGCTTACCTGTCTCATTTTTCAACGCGTTCTCTAGTGTGCCGCCCAGCGATCGGATTCGAGTTTCTTGTTATGGTGATCGATGCCTGCTCGCCGAACAATGCGGCTTGCGTCCGTACAAAATACTGGAACGCCTTGACCTTCCTCGTGAGGGATTGTCGAGCCCGCTTTTGCTGTGCGACCTTGTCATTCTAGCTCTTGTAACTTCAGAACATAAGAAGAAGTTTATCTTCCCTATTGCTCAGGGCTTTTGGTTTGCAAGCTGCATATGGGGCGGCATCCAGGCACTCTGCCTCGGCGCGCATTTTATCCTGGCCGACAAGACTAGTCGTTGGGGAAAATTTAGAAGATACTCGTCGCAAAAAAATGATGCAACAGATGTCCACGATATACTACATAGAGCGAGATCAGAGATCACACAATTTCACGTCGATCTCAGTAGAACAAAGGAGGTGAGCACCCCACCGCTCACTGCGTAAAAAAACGATCTACAGGCGTCTAATTGTAGCAAACCAAATGCGATTCAGGAGAGATTAGAGCACAGAAACGAGACTGAGGAGCTGTGGAAAGAAATCGAAATGTTGAGATCGTTGAGGACAATATGAATTCATTTAAGCGGTGAGTTCCAAAGCATCCTTGTATGGACGCAGATCGTTATAGCACTATTTTAGAAATATTTTCCGTGCCCGACGGCGGAGCATTGGGTTTACGTTAAGTAGTGGCTATTGACAATCTCCACGTACCTTTCTGGCGGATTGTGTTTGTGGCTTAGTTCGAGTCTGGCACGTTTGTCTTCGATCAATCGACTGTTCTCAAACTTGTGTGTATATGTGAGGTTTAATTTACTCAAACTGGGAGACTCGTAAGCTAAGTAACAAATGATTAACAAGCTTCCGCCATGAATCGCTTAACAAAGCCAGAGACTCACTATTGCTAATACCGATGCTGCGTCAGGTCGAGCAGATGGGTCATGATCCCAACACTCCAGAAGAAGCGCCCAAGTACGCCTTGCTTTCTCGTCAGAAACGGGTAGGCTTTTCGGACGCTTCGGGGGCTTTCTCGTATGGATAGCACGATAAACGCCGATGTCATTTCGAAATTCAGCGTAGGGAACCTTGCCAGTCAAGATTTCCTACACGAAGTTAGGCAACCAGACTGATGGATTTAATAGGGTGACATACGAGCATTGTCTAGCAGGACACGCTCAGCACCAGGGGTCTCAGTGAAAATATTTGTATAACCTACCATTCCGAGCGCATACACGTCAGTCTCCTTACTCCTTGTAGCAGGAGCCGGAATTATTTCTCCCCCGTCCTCATCCTCTGCCTGAAGAAGTTCGTGTGGTTGGCTTAGTGAAAACCTAAATGAACCTACCGTTTCAAGCGTATACAGGTCGATTTCTTCGTTTATTGCATCAGGACCCTGAGTTGGCCCTTCTCCATCTTCATCGTCTGCCTGAAAAAGTTCGGGTGCCTGGCAAACACTTATGAGTAAGTAGTGAAGGTTTCCGAAAAACACCTACCATCCATCGCAGCGTTCCGCCGCCGGTTCTAGTTGTCGCCGAGAATTGGAGCGAGGTGTTCGACAGCATCGCGTAATCGAAGTCGTTGATCTTGAGCACCCCGTCATTAGATACCAGCACGTTCATCTAGACAAAGGCATCGACGGATGCTAAAGCTCGTTTTAATGTTGGATGGACACTAAATATCTCACTGCTTTGAGGTCACCATGCACCTGCGATTTATAATTTAGCCCAAAGTATGCGAAGATACAAGAGAGTTGGCGCTTACCATACCGATAGCATGAATATACGCCATACCTGAAGCCAGCTGTAGACACTGGATAAGCAGCATTAGATAGCAGAGGTGAATAACGATTCCAAACATACTAGTGGGTAACGCTCAGCGTCGGGGTGTGCTACTATGTACTCCTGGAGGTTTCCTCGTTCCATCCATGGGGATATCATCCCTAGCCCACCCTGGAAAACGACCACTCCCAGTAGCTCCTGGATGTTGACATGACGAAGTCTTGACCAAATGTACACTTCGCGAACGGTGCGCTAAGAAGCACTTGTGTTATCAATTTCTGTAACGATAGTACCTAAAATAGGTAAGCATACCTTAATAGCCTTGTCATCCTCTTTTTGCAAGATATACAGCCGAAGAGTTTTGACTGCGACAGCGGTGCCGTCGGCAAGCACCATGCGCCGCACGTCGCCGAATCCACCCGCCGCAATTATTGCGGAGGGAGCGCAATTGGGGTCGATAGAGGATGTGAGATCAGAACATCCGTGCTTGACGAGACATTCGAAAAGCTCTTGAACAGGCTGACAAGCCGTGGTAAGATAGTCATCGGTAGAGAATATTTGTGGGCTTCTTGCTTACCATATTGCCCTTCACCATGTCGAACGAAGGCGTGCTCCATGGTGATTCCCATACACAAACAGTCTGATCGTCAGAACCGGAGACAATACGGGTGCTGTCGGGCGAGAACGCCACCGACTGGACTGTGTCAGTGTGCCCTGCAAGCGGTTCACCCACGGGAGCACCGGTGCGTGCGTCCCAGATGCAGATCGTGTTGTCCTCTGAGCCCGAGATGATATGGGTGCTGTGGAGCGAGAATGCTACCGAATGTACTGGCCCTGTGTGTCCCTTGAGCGGCTCGTATAAAGGATCGCCGGTGCGCGCGTCCCAGATGCGAACCGTGTTGTCCAACGAGCTTGAGGCGATGCGTGTGTTGTCGAGTGAAAACACCACCGACTGGACTGCATTGGTATGCCCCATGAGCGGCTCAGCTAGAAGAGCACCAGTGTATACGTCCCAGATGCGGATAGTGTGGTCGCGCGAGCCGGAGACGATACGACTGCTGTCAAGAGAGAAAGCCACCGAGAAGACTGTCTCACTATGTCCCCTGAGCGGCTCGCCCACTGGAGCACCGGTACGTGCGTCCCAGAGGCGAATGGTGTTGTCCTCTGAGCCAGAGGCGATGCGAGTACTGTCGGGAGAGAACGTCACCGAGTAGACATAGTGAGTATGTCCCTCGAGCAGTTTGACTAGGGGAGTGCTAGTGCGGACGTCCCATATGCGGATGGTGTTGTCGTCCGAGCCAGAGACTACGTGCGTACTGTCGGGCGACCAGGCCACGGACCGAACAAAGTCGGTATGGCCCTCCAGAGGTCCAAGCACAAGTGTCCCAGTCTGCAAGTCCCACACATGGATGGCCGTATCCGCGGAGCCGGAGACAATGCGGGTGCCGTCGCGTGAGATTGCGATCGATTTAACAAAGCTATCGACATTACAACGTATCAGAGGCGCCGCATCGCTC
Source organism: Ceratobasidium sp. C01 (assembly GCA_025200755.1). NCBI lineage: Eukaryota > Fungi > Basidiomycota > Agaricomycetes > Cantharellales > Ceratobasidiaceae > Ceratobasidium > Ceratobasidium sp. C01. The sequence goes on from JANWGL010000090.1 coordinate 42,456, forward strand.
AAAGCCATGGCGAGACCTAAGCTATTTTGAGTTGATGTTAAGTGATCGACGAGGTTGAGAGGTGAGAATCAAACTATCTTTTGAGAAAAACAATTCCTTGATTGTGGGTACTGAGATAACGAAAGCTTGAGAGTCGAGTACCGCGACGAGGGCAAGAGCGTGGCGGTGAGCCAACCACGCGAACACCAAGGCCACTGTTACGCTACCATTACGATACGATACATTAACCACCACCATTGTCACACCCCTCTCGTCTCATGAGAGCGCTCCTGTTGCTGGCTAATACTATTGTCGTATGATTTTCTCTTCTTTCAAAAGCTCCTCGTATGCAGGAGTAAGATGGTTCAAAAGTGATCAGTTAAATAATGCCTTTGAATTCCCTCGTACGGATGGCAGCTCCAGAGCTACATATATGGGGCCATGTTCATAGCTCAACCTAGGTGTGCTATCCACAGTTTCAAAGCAGCTCACATACCGTATTTGGTCCGAGTCGTTAGCATAGTCTGGGCACAGCGCTTGCGAAAAACCATTGTTTTCGTTCTGATAGCACTTCTGCAACACATGTCGCCAGTGTTCATTTCAACGGGGTTTCGAATGAATTAGGTTGAGGTTTGAGTAAATATGTTACCCAAGGATTCTAGTTCGCTTCCGCTTCATTTGTTATGAATACTAGCATTAAGTACCCGTCGTCCCGACGGTTAAAGCTCATATGTGCCCTATATGTTTCAGCTGTGTCCGAGTACCCGTACGTTCATCTGCGTCCGAGTGCCCGTGTGTTTATCTGTGTCCGAGCCCCCGTTATGCACTCGCTTTGTCTCGGCGCTTATGTTTATCGGACCCTGGTATATGACCAATCCGTTCCCACGCGTGCATTCTTTATAAGTTAATTTATTAATTAGGAAGTTAGAAGCCGTGCGGATTCCTCCCTTCGATCGTTCCCTTAATTTCGTCAAACCTGACAGCCAAACGATCAGGCTGGCCAGGCCCCCTCGCTTGACACGCGGCCAAGACTACCCGAATTACGTCTCCACTGTACTCTGCACAACTATTCTTACCCTTACCTTCTCAACATCTGCTTGAAGTCGCTTCATCCCTTGTTAGCCCCTAGATGCAGGCATACCCCCCCAGCCCCTAACTGTAGTTGAGCCGCGCACGCGCGAACCATACGACCACGTAAACCCACGGTCCGAAGGCACGCGCACTCGTGATACGAAGGCAAACTCACGATTCGAAGGCACACACGTGAGGAATGAACACACCTTTGAAGCCACACTCGCGATATGAAGGCAAAGTGCAGGCACACGCAATATACAAGGGGGCGAGATAATAACTCCCTACGGACACAAATACAACTCCGAGCGGAATCGTAAAAACGAACGATCCAAATAGACAACGATCCCAAATGAAAACTACCCTTAGAGTATATGCTTGTTTCTTAAATCCCTCCCTATGGATCGAGAAAACACGATTAATATCTCGTGAAATTCCGAAAAGAAATGAAAGAGAGGTACTCATACATGACCCAAGCTCTCGCTCTCCTTCTCCGCATGGTGACCGCCATCGATCATATCTGCCCGAGCACGCGCCTCGATCTCGTGTCCAGCGTCATCACTGCCAAAGAGCGCCGCAGTCTCCCCGAGAGAACGGACTTTGGTCTTGACTGCGAAGAGATAGATGTACTAGTACACGCACTCGGCGATGCGCTAGGTAGTGTGCATGAGGTAGCCTACGAGAAAATTTCATTAGTTTTTGGAAATAAATAGGCGGAGGACGTGTGACGCACACTTCTACTGCAGAGCAACGAGAGCAACTAGGTTCATGTACCGGTTGAAGATAATCGCAGCCAAAACACCTAAGTTCATGAGCACAAGACCCTTCGTGCGCAAGAAGGACGGCAGAATCTTGACTATGTTCGAAACAGGGAGCAGAGTGTAAGCAATAACGTAGAATTCATTGAAGACGAAGATGAACGCGAGGACACCGTAGCTGGCGTGTGCGTTTCCGGACTTGGCGAGGGTGTCAGAACAGATAGTGAGGAGCGAATAGCCGAGGAGCACACTGCCTGTGAAAACGACGAAGAATCGGCGACGGTCGGCACGTTCGACGAGCATAGAGGTTATGATGGCGATCGGACTAGAATTGAGATACGAGTTGGAGTTTGGAGTGGGTTGAAGGCGAAGAGATTTAAAGTTCCAGATGGCGATGATACCGCTGATGAGATTCTGGTCATTTGCTTTGGCGATACCGATACCGTCCGAGACATACTCAAGGTAATACGAGATCAAACCGTTGCCAGACCATTGAGAGAACACGGAATCACCCCTAACAATGACGTCAGTCCCGTACTCGGCTCTGGATCGCACTATAAATGAACTCACAAGACGATATGCATGCGGCGGTGGTTTCCTGGAGTCCCTAACAAGTCTAACCACGAAACCTTGCAGCCTCACTCTCCAACGCCAACGCCTTGATATACCGGATCGCGACTAGAGGATCATCTTCGCGTCCTCCAGCGTGCCATTTGACGAGGGCGCGCTTGGCTTCTGCGACACGTCACTTCGAGAGGAGCCACGAAGGCACTCGGGGAGAGACCGGACGAAGAGAAATTGGATGGCGGAGGGGGTACACCAGGACCAGTTGGAGGGGATACGGAAAATACCGAAGGTGTCCACGCTGCGACGATCGAACTAGAGAACTAGAGTGAGTCGTAGACCGAGGTGAGGGCCGGGGAGTTTGGATGAACGCCTCAATATCTGCCAAACCACTTCGCCCGATCACGATCTATCGGAGCGGTGTCACGGAGACATCAAGGGTTGATGCTGCACAGTCCCATGAAGCGCCGGTTGCTGACCAACATTCGCTTCCCTCAAAAGGTGAGGAATGCGTAGAGGCGACTTTTGCCCATCTAAGGCATATCTCTCTCGTCGAAAACTTTTAGAGCGGGATAAGCAATGGACTAAATTCCAGTGATGCCCTCCAAAACTACAAAAGTCCCGTTGGACAACCTCGTCATTCGTGCCGCCTCGATATCCCTAGCACCCGACAGTTTTGTGGCCTCAGGCTCTATGTTTCAAACCGATTCTAGCGCTCCGGTTACCTATACAGGAGCACCCCTGCCCTCCTATGGAAGCTCAGATGGCTTACATGGGTTGTATCGACGGCCAACCAGTCCCAGCTAATCCGACCAGTCCCACAGGCCCATAGCACGGGGGCTAGATTTCAGACTCCAAAATCCCCCCGATTCTTGCGTAGTGCCCTGCGCATCGGCCCTGCCACTACATTATATTCTTCTATTATGGATTCTCTGGATTTTGCAGCATCTGTGATTCTTGTAACCTTCGGATTTATTCAAGTTCTCGAGCATCCAGTGCACGTATTTACACACACGGAATTCCTGCCCGAATTTCTCCCATATCCACGCGTGATCTGTTCCTCGCTTCAGATGTATTTCCATAGTATGCGACGTGCTAGACACGCGCTTTGGCTATCTTTCTTGCGTTGCGATTCTTGTGTTAGTACACACGGGGTCAAACGGACTTCACAGACGGCACGACATTCGATAAATACAACAGGTAAAAAACCTTTTGTTTCAATTATCGAAAACAAATTGTATGGGCTGAGTTGCCGTCTGAGTCCGTATGTGGAGGTGGGGTTCCCGGCTGAGTGGTGTAAACGGATGGCGTGGTATACGCGGAAACCCCAGAAGAGGGACGTATGTTAGAACGCGTAGGGGTCGGAGGAGGTTGATAAACCACTGGGTGGCGTACGACCGGTTCCGGTTGGCTTTGTACGTCCGGCCGTTCTGGTCCGCTCGATTGAATAGAAGATGGTCGGACAATCGGCTTCAATGGAATGCTCGAGCCCAGCTGGGGATATCCCGCCTGGACGCTTTGCCTTTGAGAGTTTCCGCCTTCCTTCGTAAACATGTCGGTTGTGGTCGCAGCAGGTCTAACTTGGGCTGGCTGCGGTTCGGCCGAGTTGGCAGTAGGCGAGTGCCATATCCCATAGAAAAGATTGATCACAAATATCCCCGCGCCTGCCAGCATCAGCGCAAAAGCTAACGAGATGCCTTGAGTCGCCACGAAGTATCGATGTGAGATCCCAGGGAGCCCGTTAGTGCATGCGTAGCTGAGAATAGAGATGATGAACCAGAACATGCCCCACAGCATGAGCGACAGAGGAAGCCCGAGGATGACGGCGAGGGGATGGGTGGTGCCTTTTTTGTGAATTCTAGCCTTTTCAAAGTACATAGCCTGTTGTGATAGCCGAGTTAGTCAACAAACATAAAGATAAGGTGTATGCGAACTAACCCCTATGCGTCCGGTGGTCTCGATGCGATCTTGATGGACGAAGATCAGCACCATGCCGCACAACACAGAACTGATGGCGCATAGGACTGAGGTTATTCCCGCGAGCCGTGCTATTCCGTTAAGTCCAGGAATGGCAAGCAGCGAAACCGTAGCACTTGACAAACATAGTGAGCTTGATGTCAACAGGATTGAGCGCCACACTTACGAGACGAGCACAGTTGCCTGCAGCACGAACACAATTAGATACAGGCATATGAGGTGTAATATATCTCTTACCAGGAGGTTGGTGTCTGTCCATTCCTTGCAGATCGACTTCAGGAAGGCCCTCCAACGAAGAGTGTTTAGTCCATCGCCAATTTTAGTTCGGTCCTGCCATCGTGTGCGTAAATAGAAATAACTGCAATGACAACTGAAGTGTACGTACTACGTTGTTGATCCGCTTCAGATACCCAAGTGGCGACCCAAGAGATGTCCACGCGATCATGTGCCAACCGATCCGTCCCCATGTCGTTTCAAAAGAGATAGGTAAGTTGACGTCGTTGGCGCGCTCCCTTCGTCGAACCTCAGGAGCGTCGGCTTGTCCGTAATGAGAGCCCAGTCGGGCTTGGGCTAGATTTCATGAGAAACTAGATGAAGAATAGATAACATATATATACCGGATGTGCACCTACATATGGCGCTCATCACCGCTGCACAGTACCATGTTTTGAGGGTCGGACGTTTCAGGTCTAAGTATCAAACCCGGCTTAGTCACAGATAGGAATTAATTGGATACCACGCTCACCAGATATTGTTTTGATTAGCTCCGTCATTTCCTGAGCGTCTTCCTTCGAGAATGGGGCATTTGAGGCCTTGAACAGCACCCAATCTACGAACTACTACTCAGATTGACACCTTTTACAGCCTCGAAGATGACCAGTTACCAGCATGGCACCAAACTAATGCCTCGGTTGCTTCCTCAAGCGCGCCTTCGGGTAAGTCTCGATGATTCGGGTGGGACTGCATAAACTTCCAGTACGCCCCTTCGTAAGTGAGTTCTGTACACTCCGTTAATTTCGCTGGGTCAACGAAACAGCATGGATAACTGACTGGTTGTGATATCTATCTCCTCGATTGGTCTCTTGATATGGTCCTTGAACTCTTCCAGTGATTGCGTTGTGCTCGCGGCTCTCGACTCATGATTGATATACACAAACGATCGCCCATCGTAGTGAATCTCCCAGTTCTGGTAGTCGTCTATCTTTGGCATCTCGACTAGCTCATGTATGAGGCGCGCAATATTCTTTAGTACGTCTGGTTGAACCTGGGGAGGCGAAATGTCGGACACCAGGCGGACTGCGTACATTGAGGAGGCCCAGTAAAGCGAGCCGTTTGGATGGATGAAATTGTCCCATCGGTCGTGGAGAGGCTGGAAGACGGTGCTTGAGGTTGGAAAATATGCGTCGGGACCTAGCGCCTGGGTCGACTGAGGCGACGGTCGAGGTATATATACAGAGTTGTCCCTAGGTATAGCTTATTAGTATATTAAGGTAGTGAACTGCGTGGAGCCCCAACATTATGTGCTCCGGTCTCTCAGGGTTGATCGAGGAAGCAGATACCGGACGCGACAGAGTCGGAAGTGGCAGCTCGGGCTTGTAAGGAGTACCATTGCTAGACAACTAGAATCAGCGTTTGCTACAGAACCTATCCCGGGAAACTCGCTAACGGTGGGGATTCGAATCGAATGACGTTGGGCTGAGTCGTTGGTGCTTGGTTTGGCATTGCTTGGCCCACAGGAGAGGTGCTGAAAGGTCAATCATTAGAAATGTTCGAGGCTTTATTGGGCAAGCTTAAAATTGGTTGCCTGACTGGCGCTCACCAGTCGTCGTCCGTCGCCACTGGTTTATAAGCGCTGTACATTGTGCTTATTTGGGGAGTGTCCGTTTACAATTTAGAACAAAAAATCGCAGAAGGTAAAAATAACGGATTAGAGTATCGTACTGAGCAGTTTCGACGCCGGCGGACCTGTGGTGGTGGTGGTACGGGGTAAACCTGATTGCTGCGCCTCGGAACTGGAAATCTATACAGTCGGACCTGATCGCCTCACGGCAAGTCCCGTGGCTAGGCTGTGCCGAGTAGCAATCTGGAATTATTCTTGAATTCGTGGTACAAGCGCTGACCCACCTATGAATGAACCCAACCACATCAGGAGACCGTACCCGACCGGGAAGCGGGATTTGCCGGGGAAGCGGGACACATCGTCCCCCGCCTCTAAAATTAATAGAATTATACAATATACAGCTCCGGGAAAAGGAGTTACTTGCTCCTTGTGTGTACAAAGAGATTTGGGGTATGTTATGGGTCAAAAAGTTGGATTTTGAGTGCTAAAAGGGGGGATTGAACGAATCCATTACATGCGAGGTTGAAACTAGATATTAAACCAAGCACTGCGACTTCCTAAGCATTGAACACTTAAACTAGTGCATGGAAAACATATTTTACATCCACGCCTGCTGACCTTTCCATGTTTTCTCATTATTTGTGATTGTATGCTACATGTTTCTACGTGGATACGTAGAGAACTGGACTTAAAACTGCCAGTTTTATTGATAGGCAGCTATCTATAACTCAATAGTATTGCAGAGCAAAAAGAAAGCAAGTTCTATCGCTGAATTTGCAGGAGCTCTGGGGGAAGAAAGACATTTGGTTCCCTTGTATGAATCTGAACTCAGAAAGAGCCAAGAAATCAGCGGGGGACTATTGGGTAATGCACAGGGACATGCTATAAGTATTACTGCATGTATATAGTGAGATCACGCTACAAGAGAGTGCTCCTGGAGGGCGGAAATATCGTTTGGATCACGTGTCCCGCTTCCCGGTATTTGATAGTTTGAGGCTCACCCCAAAAGATTGGCCGATAAGTTTAAATCACGATGATATATTCTGGTACAAATTTATGTATGCAATACTCAAGGTACTTCTCTACATGCTCGCGAAAGAACGACGTAAATTCATTGGGTACAAGTTGTGCAAAGTGCTCGACAATCCAAATGCGTCCCGCTTCCCGGTCGGGTACGGGAAATGAGGTGATCCAGATTACAGAGCGTGAGCGCACTTACTGTAAAGCACTGTTGGTGGTCTAGGACGGTCTTGGATTCAATGTAAAAACACCTGGACAGGCTACGTACTCGTTCGTCTGAACGGTGAGGGCTCAATCAATGCGCATTTGGTGGATTATTACTGGTTTCAGAAAAGTTCGTTATACGCGCTTTTTTAGTGTCAGTCCACCATCCCGTAGCCCGGATTCCTCAAATCTTGCGAATCCAATTGGGGGTGGTCGATCCGTTGATGATGATGCACCAAAGAACCTTCGAATCTCTGTCACTCCTTCTCAATTTCGGCTCCGAGAATATGTTCCCCTGTCAGACCAAACTGCCAAACGATCGGGCTGGCCTAGGCCTTCTCGCTTGGCACCCGGCTAGGCCTGCCCGACTTACGGCTCCAACGCACTCCACGCACTATTCTTATTCTCTCTTGCCTTCTCGATAGCCGCGAGAACTCGCTTCATCCCTTACTAACTTCTAAATACAGGCATACCCCTCAGCCCCTAACCGTAGGCGGGCCGCACACACACGCGGACCGTACGACCACGTAAACCCACGGTCCGAAGGCATGCACGCTCATGATACGAAGGTAATCTCACAATTAGAAGGCGCACACGTGGAGGATGAACACACCCAGACTTATGATTCGAAGCCAAGCTCACAGTTCGAATCTACGCTCGCGATATGAAGGCAAAATGAAGGCACACGCGATATGCAAGGAGGCGAGATAATCATAACTCCATACGGACACAAATACAACTCAGAGCGTAATCGTAAAACGAACATCAAAACAGACAACGATCCCAAATGAAAAACTACCCTTAGAACATGTGTTTACTTCTTAAGTTCCTCCCTACGAAACGAAAAAAATACAATTAATACCTCGCAGTGATACTGGGAGGGAGGGAGGTGTACTCACACATGATCCAAGCTTCCGCTCTCCTTCTCGGTATGGTGACCACCCTCAACCATATCCGCCCGTGCGCGTGCCTCGATCTCGTGTACAGCGTCTTCACCGTCGAAGAGCGCGGCAGTCTCTTCGAGAGAGCGACCCTTGGTCTCGACCGCGAAGAGGTAGATGTACACGCACTCGAAGATGAGCCAGATGGTGTAGATGAGGTAGTCTGCGTCAATTTTTCGTTAGTTTTTGTAAATAAGTAAGGGATGGATAGGGAACGTACACTTCCACTGCAGAGCATCAAGAGCAATCGGGTTCGTGTACTGGTTGAAGATAATTGCAGCCAAAACACCCAAATTCATGAGGGCAAGACCCTTTGCACGCAAGAAGAACGGCAAAATCTCGACAGTGTACGAAACGAGGAGAGGAGTATAGGCGATGGCGTAGAATCCGTTGAAGATGAAGATGAACGCGAGCACTCCGTGTCCGGCGTGTGCGTTTCCGGTCTTGGCGAAGGTAGCGGAGCAGGCGGTGAGGAGAGCGTAGCCGACGAGCATGCCACCGGTGGAGATGAGGAAGAGGCGGCGACGGCCGGCGCGTTCGACGAGCATGGAGGCCGTGATGGCAATTGCGACTGGAGTGGAGCGTGAGTTGAGAGGTTTTGGAGCGAGTTGGGGAAGTGGACTTACAGTTCCAGATGGCAATGATACCGTTGATGAGAGTCTGGTCGTCTGCCTTGGTGATACCGATACCGTTCAAGACACGCTCGAGGTAGTACGAGATCAAACCGTTTCCAGACCATTGAGAGAACACAGCAATACCCCTAACAGTGACGTCAGTCTCGCGCTCTAATCTAAATCACACTCAAAATTGAACTCACATGATGATACGCATGCGGCGGCGGTTACCCGGAGTCCTGAACAAGTCCAGCCAAGAAACTTTGGCAGCCTCGCTCTCCAACGCCAACGCCTCCTTGATTTCGTTATACTCGAACGCGACGAGAGGATCATCTTCGCGTCCACCAGCGTGCCATTTGACGAGCACGCGCTTGGCCTCTGCTTCACGACCCTTCGAGAGGAGCCAACGGGGCGACTCGGGAAGGAACCAGATGAAGAGGAATTGGATGACGGAGGAGAGACCTTGGAGAGCCGACGGGATGCGCCAGGACCAGTTGGAGGGGATACGGAAAGTACCGAAGGTGGACCAGGCTGCGACAATCGAGCCGGAGAACCAGAGCGAGTTGTACAGCGAAGTGAGGGCCGCACGATGAGTCGGGTAGGCGACCTCGGAAACGAGCAGAGGAGACGCCATTTGGGCCTGTGATCCATTTTTAGTTGACCGCTAGCGAAATGAAGTGGTGAAAACTTACGAAGGTGGTGCCGAAACCGATGAGGAAGCGAGAGCCGATGAACATTCCGAGGTTCTGGGTCGCGGTTTGGAGGATGGCGGCAATGAGGACCAAAGAGCTACCAAAGAGAATGCCGACTTTACGTCCGAAGATATCAGAGACATAGGGCGCGAACGGTGTCGCCGCTAGAGCTCTGTACGGACGTCAACATCATGTTCAACATGAAATTTCGACCAACATACCCGATGGACTGGATGGCGTTAAACAATCCGAGATCCTTGGAGTCCGGGTGTCCAAAGTAGTCCTTCCACTGCTGGACACTCTGCAAACCGTTCATCATACTGCCATCTGCAGAAAACAGTCAGAAAAACTCGAAAAAAACACAGGGGCTAGGAGAACTCACCGAATCCATTGGCGTACGACGTGACCAGCGGAACGAGCAGCAGCAAGTTGAGGGTGAGGATGTGGGAGTGCTGCCACCAACGGCCCTTGAAGAGCAAGGCGGGGTCGAGCGCAGTGCCTGCGGTTTGAACTCCTACGGGGGGCGCCATCGTCGATGCTGCAAAACTTGGAGCCCCACAGCACGCTTAAATCCATTTCCCGTCCGAATTTTCCCCGCACCCCGCGTGATCACTCTTCCGGAGAAGACTTATTTAGTTAGAAGTCCGGCTCACGTTTTTCATCTTCGCATCAATTTGATAATGATACACCGAAATATGATTGTTATGGATTACACTTCTATTACATATCTATCTAAAACTGACCCTATCTTCCCACCCAAAACTGAGCTACTGCGCGCCCTTGCCTGCCCAGCGGAGTATCCTCCTCGTGCCCGTGCCTGAGCTTCCCCCAGTTTCCCCACTCGCCACTTGGCGAGACTCCAAATTGCTAGAACCAATAACCGATCGGACTCGATTAATGAAGCCGGACGTCGCTGCCGCCGGTGTTGGCGAAGCCGCCACCGACCCAGACTCAGTGGCTGACGGGGAAGGCACGTCGGCCTCTGTCGCCCGCATCTTGAGCATCCGCTTCCTCCCCCACGTCTTTCCTCCTGCACTGGGCGTCGCCTCGGCCATCGCATTCGTGCTCGTGCTCGCGCTTGGAGTTGGCTTCTCCATTTGGCCCTTGCTCCGAACCGTGGCGGAGGGCACAGAACTAGACCAAGTCCTTTCCGGATCGGTCATCCCGGTCGCTTGAGCAGAGGTCATGGGCTCCAGCGTCCCTGTTTTACGAGGAGGAATGTCGGTAGGCGAGGGAGTCATGGATGGCGTGGCTGAGGCAGCCGCGTGCGACATCGTAGACGTGAAGGGTGGCGCATTCGATTCGGCCCCGCCATCATTTCCTTTCCTGCTCATCTCCTTCTCGCCGCTCTGTACCGCCTGGACCATAACCCCTGGCCGACCCATAGCGCCCATCCCAGCTACCACCCCTTTTCCTTCCATGGCCCCCTTATCGCCCTCAGCTACATCACTCCCGCCTTCCTTAGGCACCTCCTTAGCGGTCTGGTCCCCAGAAGCCTCGGTCGAGCCAGGAAGCGGGACGATAGGCGAATCAGCGGTTGCGCTCTTGATAGCCGCCATCCCACCCTGAATAGGAAGAGGAGCAGGCGCGGCCCCGAGGATGTCGGTTGCGGCTCCGAGGGGCACAGAGTTGAGGAGGTCGGAGGGGTTGGGGATCGGCAGAGGAAGATTGGGGATAGCCACTGGGAGATCGGGGATAGCCACCGGGAGGTTGGGCGCTGCGCCAGCAACGCCACCGACGATCCCGGTTACGCCACTTGCCATTCCTGGAATTGCACCAACCGTGCCTGTAACATCTCCAACTGCTCCTGAAACCCCATCGACGACTCCTGAAACTCCACCAACGGCCCCCGTGACGCCTCCGATCGCTCCTGGAAGCCCACCAACCAGCCCCGTGACGCCTCCGACTGTTCCTGTTACGCCTCCGACTGCACCAGTGACACCTCCAACTGCGCCTGTGATTCCTCCAACCGTTCCTGCAACACCTCCAACCGTTCCTGCAACACCTCCAACCGTTCCTGCAACGCCTCCAACCGTTCCGGTAACACCTCCAAGTAGATCCCCCACACCTCCAAGTCCACTAGCGCTAACGATCGGCAGACTAGTCGGAACAGGCAAAGGGATCGAAGGGAGTCCGCCCGCTAGAACACCCGTCGGGAGCGGAACAGGAAGGCTTGGGATAGGAAGCACATCGAGAGGAAGTGATGGTACACCATTAACTGGGAGGGCTGGAATGTTACTAGGAATCAACCCTGCAACGCCACCTGGAACCAGCCCTGCAATACCGCCACCGGGAATCAGTCCTGCCACACTACCAGGGACTAAACCCGCCAACCCATCTAATGGCGTTGGAATCCCAATCAACGACTCGGCTTGTACACCTTGTGGGACGATGGGCACGTTAGGGAGTGGTAAGGCGTTGGTCGGGAGAGGGAGAGGGAGGTTAGGGAGAGCGGCGCTTGGGATTGGGAGCGCGTCGAGTGGAAGGGCGGGAAGGGCGCTAGGAGTTGGAATGGGTAGGTTGTTCAATGGAAGCGCCGGTGTTGGGAGAGCGACTGGGAGAGCTGGTGTGCCTAATAGACCATCTAATGGGAGTCCGAGACCGCCCAACGACTCGACGTTCATTTGTCCTGGAATAGGTGCAGCGAGGGGCAGGCCGCTCGGGACAGGGATGGGAATCGGGAGAGTTCCAACTGGGAGTGCGCCGGTCGGGAGAGCAGGGATCCCGTTTGTTGGAAGTGCAGGAACACCAGCTGGCACGACACCGGGAAGCGCATCTACACCAGGTACTTTCACCATTGGAGCGCCCCCACCCACAATCGGCACCGGCACACCCGTCAAAGGCGAATTAGGCGGTGCGAGCATCCCTATACCAGGCAAGTCCGTCCCACCCACACCCGCGACCACACCACCCAAATCCAAACCAGGAGCAGGAGCAACCCCATCCGCAAGTCCACGTCGAACGGGGGGGATACCACCGACGAGAGCTGCAGCAGGCGGAAGCTGGGGCAACACGTTTGGCAGCTGAACGGGCAAGTCGATCTTTGGTAGTGGAAGGTCGGATAACTTGGGAAGAGGTAGAGCGATGGGTAGACCAGCGACTATGCCGTCGATCTCGCCTTCTAGCGACTGGATGGGTCCGCTGCCTGGAGCTGGGTGGAGGAGGTCCGTCGCGAGGTTGCGAGGTAGGACGTTTCCGAGCGTGGAGCCTACGACTTGGACTGGGTTCGGGACTGGGACCGGAACAGGAAGTGGGACTGGAAGCGCGCCTACTACTTGGCCAGGTACGGAACCGATGGGCAAGGGAAGACCGGGAGGCGCTCCAATGACAGGGACGGCTTGGTTCAAGTCTACAGGTAGGCGGTCCGACACGGGTTTAGGTAGAACGTCCGCAGGCGCAGGGAGCTCGGGAGACGGCAAACGAATCTCGGGTACCATGCCGAGGTCGGGCTTGGGCAGAATGGTCGGGGCGGATTGGATAATAGAGGCGACAACACTAGCTGGGATGCCATCCGAGGCGAGTGGGAGGACGCTAGTAGGCAACGCTGCACCTGCGCCCATCGGACCCGGACCAGGGCTTGGTTCAGCACGAGGGCGAAGGAAAATACCGCTATCCGAATCGCGACCAAAACCGAGCAAGCCGAGTCCGAGTCCGAGACCTAGTCCAGAGCCGCTACTAGGACGCTCAGGAGAACCCTCAGCGCGAGACTTAACAGAGCCATTGCGTCCTAGGAACTAGTCAGCAGTAGTCGAATGGAACTATACGAGGGTACGTACGAAGAGACCGACGGCGACCAGCAATCTTGGCAGTTGGTGGAGTACCAAATGTAGCCGAGCCCTGCATCAGAGGTGACTCATTCGATTGCAGTTGAGGCGAACCTAAAATGGTAAATTAATTAATTAACCCTGATGCGCCTGAACACGTCGGACTCACCACCAAAGTACCCCCCATTCGGGTTAGGCGAAAGCAAGCTCGCGTCCGGAGTCGGAGCCGCATTAGCAAACACGCCGCTGGGCGAGGCAAGTAGGCTCGGGGACGAGAGCGCAATCGAGGCGAGGGCGATGTTGGCAGGAGAAGCGAACTTCATGTTTGCGAGAGTGGTAAGAGTTAGAAGGTTTGGAAGGTGAAGGTGGGGAGGCTGGAGTGGTGTGCAGGTTGCGGTGAGTGTCTTTCGTCCCCTCACCCCCTTGTTATATACCTTCCCGGAGGGCCCATTAATGTGGGGGTATAGTCTTGTGGACACAACAAGCAGAGCAGCGTGATGCGGTCGGGCCAGATTGGTAGTCCCAAAGTGGTAATCGGGCTAATAAAATTTTGTCACGAACGGGGATGTGAATTGTGTCGTGCCTAGTTGGACCATCGAGCATTTATCACGAGACCAAAATAATAAACCTCCAGGTCACAGAAATCAGTGTAAACATCGTTAGAACCAGTGTGTTTGCGCCAAAGAAAAAAATCCAAGGCAGAGAGGGAGCCCTGTAGCCAAGTCGCAGCAGAGATGGTGGTGGTGGGAAACACGTAGCAATAGTCCGAGCCCGGCCGCCGAGTCACGTGATATGTAGCCACCCCAAGTCATGTGGCTAAACAAAGCGCGAGGTAAACAACCCAAAAAGGATATGTCAAAAAACTACCTGACAGAGGATGCGGGGACTCTACAGGTGACATCTGGAGCAATGTCAGGTGGGGTCGTTTGGTCTCGGAATTTTGGAACGCTTTCGTCAGCATGCTATATGACTGAGACATTCAGTTGGCCAAAGATAATGGAATTACTGTAATGAATATTTTGAGACGACGCATTCAATTTTTGAGTTAATAATGAACTCATTTTGGGAGTAGAGACGGAGAGGTGGTGTAATACGTTGGAGTAACATAAGCAAACCGGGCAACATGTGACATATGTAACGCAGGCAGTCTTGAACTTGCGGGTAACCACCGCCTTACTCAATAACCCTCGTAAAACTTTTAGTCTCACGCTTGTTCTACACTAGGGGTTTCTCTATCTCTTGGCCTTTTCAACCACCTGCTAGCCATTGTATCACGGGAGAGTCCAGTCACTTCAAATACACTCAACGCTCAAACGGCGCAAGCTACTTGGAACTCTTGATAATTCTACCCTGCTATTGTTGAGCTATAGCTATACTTCAAAGTAAACTTAAGGTTGAACATATTCTCATATCCTATTTCGTTTCTCTCAATTCGGATCGGTAGTTCACTATGCTTGAAAGCTAACGCCACTTTGAGCGAGGATATCAAAGCCCCAAAATTTCCCTTCCGACTGAAGCTTCTATTATTTTCTTAGTCTTCGGTCTAGATGTATAAGGAAGCCGTACTAGGATACACTAGCGACCTATGGTAGTCTTTTGACTGGGAACACTTGAAAGCTGATGATCTTGCTTTCTTCCCGTCATTAAATCACACCACTCAGCTTCGACCAAGTGGACTTGGCCTGTACGTCACACTCACTCGTGTATCGCTGAAACCTTTACCTTTGGGGGATAGAACTGTCTCTCGATCGTTCCACGTAGAACCAGAAGTCAATGTAAGTTATTTTTACCATCGGCTTCTTTACTTTGGTGGATAAGCAGAGTCCCAGAGAGAATCACGAACTCACTACGGCGAACACCTGTGCGCAGCAGTGGCGCATGGATACCGTACTGATTAGATGGGGTCGTGCTTCGACGGACACGCGGCTTCGGCCCCGCCGACCCGGATAAGGTTTTGACCATACTCTATCACTGTACGACCGGCTGGAGGTATAAATAAGCGAGCCCACGAAGACCGAAGTGAGCCTCATCTATCCAAACCGAAGTAATAGTCTCCTTGCTAAAAATTCATGGCTACAATCTCCCCGTCCTCCCGTGATATTGATGTGGAGGACCTTGCAAGGTATTTAGTTTAAATTCGATATACAATCCATTCTAATCCATATTCAGGCTCGCCAACGAACGTGGGAACTTGTACGAACGCCTAGGCAAGCTTTCCGACCTGGACGAGGCCATCAACTACCAGACTCAAGCTACGTCGTCCTGCTCCGAAGGGAACCCAAATGCAGCAAAACACCACGAATATCTCAGTGCTCTCTGTCTTATTCGATTCGAGCGTTCAAACGGGCTGGCAGATCTTGATAAGGCTATTGAATGCTTGAACCGGGTTGTGAAACTCATGCCCGAAGGCGATGCGGGCAAAATCGGACCACTCAACAATCTCGCCACCTCGTATATGACTCGATTCGAGCAGACGCGTTCGTTCGACGATATCGATCAGGCGGTCAAGTTCATGATCGGCGCATTACTCCTAGTTCCGGGCGAACCTGCTAGCAAGCAGAGTAGAATCGTTCATCGTGGTTTCGTGCCTATCGCGAGATACAGGAGCCTAGACGATAAATCAGTTCTAGGAAGAGCGGTAGAATACCTCAGTCAGGCGATTTCAGTTCTTCCATTTGATTCCGTCGACCGATCTGCTCGTCTCCGCACACTCGGCAAAACGTATTATTGGAGGTTCAAACATCTTGGAGATATTTCAGATCTTGATGCCGCCGTCGACGTCCTCGAGCAGGCCAAACGGTTCACCTCAGCGGATTTGGAGATTAGGATTTCCATTCTCAACGCACTCGGTCTAGCATATCAGTCTCGATTCGTTCGGTGGCGTAAACTTGAAGATATTAACGAAACTATCGCATGCCTTAGCCAAGCACTAGCGTTAATGCCTGAAGGACATGGGTCGATCCCTGGGACACTTTTCATTCTCTCTTTCTCACTAGTCAATCGATACGGACATCTCAACAAGCTCGAGGATATAGATGAAGCAATCAAGCTCAAGGCTCGGGAGGTGGAGTTCGTTTCTGATGGACATGGGGATCAGCCCAAGCGGCTCGCCGATTTGGGATCCATGTACGAAATGCGATATAATAACTCGAGGCAGCCCGTCGACCTCGACCAAGGTATCGGATACCTAAGTCGCGCTCTGTCGCTCATTCCACCGGGTAGGAAGTGCAACCCCGAATGGTTAGACAGGCTTGGTCATTTGCACCAGAGCCGATTCGGACACCTCGGCAAAATCGAGGACATCGACACAGCTATCAGTTATCACCTTCAGACTGCCTCACTCACCATTGAGGAGAGTGTCGATAGGCCGGTACATCTTGCCTACCTTAGTCGCGTATATTCTGCTCGGTTTGGAGTCTTGAGAGTTGTTGACGACATCACTCGGAGTATTGAAGCCCTGTCCGAGGCAGTGGCACTGCTTCCTAAAGATCACGGAAGGCGTTCTGCGTGGCTCCATAATCTTGCCGTTGCACACCTCGCTCGTTTCAGCCGGTTGGAGGCGATTGAAGATCTTGACAAGGCAATCATATTTGCGACCGAAGCCCTGGCTCTTTCCTCAGAAGGACAACAAGAATGGCGCGTCCAAATTGGAACCCTTGCAAACTTGTATCATACTCGATTCAAGTTTGGAGGTACCCTCGAGGATCTGGACTTAGCCATTGATTTCAATGAGCGGAAAATACACTTCAGCGTTGAGGCGCAAGCAGACGTGATCGGCATTCTGCACAATCTCAGCTATGAATACCAGGATCGGTTTGACCGTTCTGGCGTGCATTCTGATCTCGACAAGGCCATCGAGTGTCTCACCGAAGCTTTGTCGCTAGCCCCCAAAGGACACAATCTTCGAGGTGCTTTGTTTTACCGCCTCGGAATATCGTGCCAGGCCCAATCCGAGCGACTAGGAAACCCGAATGCTCTCAAGCGATCGATCGGCGCTTTTCGACAGTGTGCGCAATCAACCACCGAATCTCCTTCTGATCGTTTCAAGGCTTGCCGCCAATGGGCCAAGCTTGCTCATCAGCACCATGATTTGTCGCCGCTTGACGCATATACCCAAGCAATAGAGCTGTTACCGCGTCTTGTCTGGCTGGGAGGCTCTGTTAGCCAACGTTTCGAAGGGGTTCAGAACCTAGAAGATGTGGTCGTCGAGGCTGCGGCGGCTGCTATTTCAAGGGGGGCATATGATTTAGCACTTGAGTGGTTAGAAGAGGGCCGCTCGATTATCTGGAAGCAGACACTCCGGCTTCGCACCCCTTTCGAGGAGCTTCATACCTTTAACCCAACGCTCGCAACCGAACTTGAACAAGTTTCTCGTGATCTCGAGCAGGCTGCATCGATGAAGCAAGCGGAGATCCTGGGAACATTGGATTATAATTCTGCAGAGCAAGCGGCTCAGCAGCATCGTCGCTTGGCTGAAAGATGGGAGCAATTGATCGACCAAGCACGACGCATTCCTGGGCTCGAATCTTTCCTGCGACCTAAGAAGGCATCTGAACTTTTCTATTCAGCAACGTCTGGGCCAATAGTGGTCATCAACGTTCACTCGACTCGCTGCGACGCGCTCGTTATCCAACCGGGCAATTGTTCAACAGTCCATATTCACTTATCTAAATTCACCCAAGCGGACGCGACTCGGTGTCGTACACAGCTGGCGCGTTCGCTCGCTCAGAAGGGCCTCCGAAATCGAGGAGTACGAGTAACCCAGTCCAGTGGCGAGGATATCTTCGAGGGTATATCATCACTCTTGTGGGACAAGGTGGTCGAACCGGTGCTTGGTGCTCTCGGTTATGCTGTACGTGGTGCGACTTAGATTATCCTCATATATGCGCTCACTATTCTGAATACGTAGTACGGATCCGCGAGCGGCGAACTCCCACACATTACTTGGTGTACGACTGGACCCCTCGCGTTTCTTCCACTCCACGCCGCTGGTCGGTATAACGATCCTCGGACAGTCGTGTTCAACCGGGTAGTTACGTCATACACACCGACTCTGACTGCACTTTTATCGCCTCCCGCGGCCCCGAGTACATTCTCTGGCATTCTAGCTGTAGGGCAATCAACCACCGCTGGCTTATCGGACCTACCCGGAACGGCAGCCGAGCTGACCTGCATTGAGGAGAAAGCTCGCGAATTGCGCCTAACGCGACTCGAAGGAGACAAGGCAACGTCGACTGCGGTGTTAGCCGGGATGGAAGATCATAACTGGGTTCACCTCGCGTGTCATGCGATACAGGACTGGCACGACCCTGCCAAGAGCGCGTTTTATCTCCATGGCGGCAAGCTTGATCTTGCGACGATCTCCCAAAAACGTCTGCAAACCGCCCAATTAGCGTTCCTGTCGGCGTGTCAAACTGCTACCGGGGACGAGAAACTGTCGGAGGAATCGGTTCACCTCGCGGCGGGGATGATCATTGCTGGCTATCGTGGCGTAATAGCCACAATGTGGTCAATTCATGATCAAGATGCGCCCGTCGTTGCTGAACGAGCGTACTCCCACCTCTTAACAGGCGGTAGGCCTGATGCTCGAATGGCGGCGAAAGCACTGCATGTCGCTACGCAGTGTCTGCGCGACAAAGTCGGGATGAAGAACTTTGTGCGGTGGGCACCATATATTCACATAGGTTCCTAGGGATCATTTTCGCATCAAGAATAGCATTCATTAGCATTAAGATTTTTGAAAGGTCTTGTTTGATTTCTATGCGTCTTGTAGCCCTAGGTAGTGCATCTGAGCTCGCGAGTATAGCAAGGAAGTTTACGAGGATAGACCAGTTTGTTGGGGACGCAATGGTACCACTAGTTCCGTTGTATACGCTCGGTCTGTGCACGACTCGAATCCTTCCGTATTGTAGACACATTTTAGAGATTATTCGAGGCGGGCGCATACAGCATGGCTATTTCGAGGTGGGTGCATACACACGGGACGGCAAAAGATTCCAGTGACATTGGTTGATCCGAACATACAAAGGCAATATAATGGTCCGAAGCTAATAAAATGCCCGAGCTCTTTCCCTTTCTCGTTCCTTTGCTTCTTCCACTCTCAATTTTCTGAGCTCTTTCTCGAGCATTTCTGGTTGCGTACTATCTCGGCCTGCGTTCTCAATCGACGATAAAAGTAGGGATGTGGCCATGGAATAGGCACTATTCTTAATGACGCTCTCGGGTTCCATCTGGTGTTTTCGCAATAGCTCTTCGTCATAAAGCTTAGATTCTAGGTTCCTCCAGAATTCAATACTCATTGGAGTTTGGTCGTTTGACTTCAGTCGTTCCAGTTCGTCTACGGTGTGAGGCAGTGACGCTGAGTTCGGGGTCCGTGATTAGTAGATATCGCGGGGTAACATGTTTGCTTTTTCATCTCACTCAATTGAAACGGCCTAATCCCGTGAAAATCTTCTTGTTCATTGACGAAACCCCGACATTTTTTTTCAAGTTTGTCAAGGTCGGTGAGAGTTCGTTGCCCAATTCGATTTCGAGTGACCTCCAGGTTCTGAACGTCAAGGTATGAGAGCGCTTTTAGAATCGCAACGGACGTAGCGTAATTCTGATTCTTTCGACACTCCTACGTTTTAGAGAGATTTATAAGGCACGGATATAATTGACATTTCTCTACCTACCTTGGCCACCTGGACAAAATATTGGATCATCCTGACTCGTTTTCCTGCACCCTCTCCTGGAAAGACAAGGCATGTCTTCGTCCAGTTTACTATCTGCACCCGGTAATGTTTGTCTTTAAGGTAAATACGAAGACACTCTGGCTCACCATTGGCGAGAACGGTAGTAGAGATAAACCAAGGTCTGGCGTTTCACGATAATTGAAGTGTGAGGAATAAATCGCTAGTAACTCGGTCTTGAGGTAACGCGATCGAATTTCGGCTTCCATATTTCCCAAGATAATTGCCGTAAGCTCGGGAGTCAGGCATAGTGGATCAGGCGCATGCTCCCTCCCAGTTGACGAAGGTTCGAATGGTCGAAAAACCTGTTGTGTTTACGTGTCAAATAATTCCCGACGCGGATATAATCCTACCTGAATATCATGTAAGCCTTCGAGGATTGCCTTGGCGTGATCTGCAATGGCGGTGGAGGCTTCTAACCTCGATATCAATGTCGCGAAGTCCTGGATTTCGGCGAGCAGTCTGCGAGGAAGGCGGAAACTCGTGATCCAAATATGCACAATTTTAAGGATCCTGGACAAGTTGGAATTAACAAAAAAAAAAAGTCAGAAAGCTTGAAATGTGTTACCTCGCCAGTTTGACTTCAGAAAATGGTGAGAGTGCATAAACTAAGCGGTTGAATACATGCACCCAGGTTTCTTCGGAGCTTTCGAACGTGTACAGTATCGAAAGGGTGGCTATAACGTCCTCGTCCGACAATCTCTCATCGAGAGAGCGCTCAACATCTTTTAGCCGCGGATTTTCGGTGTAACTGTTAGCAGGTGAGAGCGACTCTTGACAGTTTGCCGCTCGTTCCTCCAATTCTGTTACCCCGTTTGCGGTAAACTGAGATATGTTGGTGACTGGCATTGGAATATTCTTGGGCAATTACTCACGAGCTTATCCAGCACAGCATAGCTATGTAACACCAACTCAATACAGCTTATCACGTCTCAGTGTATACACCTACCGAGCCTTTCCTCCTAATTATGCACTGTTAAATTACATACACAGATTATAGCATAGGAGTGCTCACCTTCTTGAGGGCCTGCCTCTCGATTGCCTTGCGGTACTCCTAGTTTTCCTTTAGTGATAGTACTCTAACGCAGCCCAAATAAATCATTTACTTGCACCAGACTCTAGTCTGCCATATTCTGGTCCAAAATGAAACCAAGGGTGGTAAAGTTCTTCCACTCGTTGTGTCGGAATACTCTCGGTGCCACGGAACCCTGCTAGTCTGCCCTTTAAACCGTTGGTCCCCCAATGACCACCGAACTCGCCAGCAATGCAAAGGAGGATCACTGCACAAAACCAGCGGCAATTAGTGCCGAAAAGATTCCAAGTAGTCGAAACGTGATTTATGACGTCCAGTAAAGGGATTAGATCACACACGGTAGGGTTGTCAACGAGATCTAGTTCGGCGACAAGGTCTTTTCGATGTGGTAGGAGTGTATCAATCGCGCCACTCATACAGAACTTGTCTTCGGCATTTGATCGCTGTGATATCCAAAGGACCTTTCGGATTATGGTTGGCATCCGTTCCACACGCAGCCAGAACTTTCGAGGAACAGAATCAGGCGCAAAATCAGGTTTATGCAGTTCAAAGAGGAGAAATTCATGGACACCATCGCAATAGCAGCGCACGTTGTTCACCCAGGACTTTCGCAGAGTCGGTGTTTCTTTTAGGATCCCATCCAAGAGTGCTAATTTAAATTTAGTAGGACTCTTGTCTTTCAGATATGGGACCAGGTCTGCCTCTCGTAGATGCATCTTTTGTTGAGCGTGCTTGGCTGAGGGGCGGAGTTAGGGTGAAAGGGCAAGAAAATGTTCGCCGCAGACTCGTTTTACTGGCAAAGGGGGGGTTCTTGATAATCGCTTCCCGCGAGATGCGGATATCGCAAATCCTTGATAGGGGCCGTAGGTAATTTGCAGGCGCAACGATCAATTTGAAGTCCTGCCTATGTTTAGGTATAGACTGGGATACGTTCATTGAGAGCCGATTGATGCTGTGTTCGGGCGCTCACAGCAATGATTCTCTTGGTTTCTGCCACTGAAGATAGAGAAACGATCTGACAACGTTGATTCGCCCTTTTGGGGGGCTCAGCCATGAGGTTCTTGCATGGCGAGACCTACTGCAGCGCATTCATTGGCTGTTGCGGTTGAAATAAAATAGGGCTGAGTATAATTTTAGTGGTCCATCTAAATACTCCCCCTCTCTACACTAAGCGAATACAACATGAATCTCACTCAAGGGGACCGGGCTGGGCTTTGGGTAAGATTTTATATGCCGTGTCGTGCCAAACAATACTTTGATTCACCTACGCTTTCAGGTCATTGTCGCCGTTGCAATGGTTTCTGCCATTTCCGTTGTAGGATTATTGATTTACATTCTGGTGAGATTTATTCCGCATGGTTTCGTACGCCTAAAGTAAAGCTCATAGTTATCTCTCGACTTTGGACAGTTCTTTAAACTACTGCACAATTGGGATCATATCAAGGGAAGATTCACAAGTGCTCTGATACTGTATATGGTACGTCAAAGACCAAATGTTAACCCCATGGTCTAATGATTTCGATAAAGATTAACCTACTTTTTTGCGACGTCCTCATGGCATTGGGATCGATAATGGATGCCCGTTGGGCCCTTGAAGGTGTCGTGAACACTGGCACCTATTGTACATCACAAGGTGGGTTCCGAGACTTCCCCTGGTAGATAGATTGACCCAAAGCATTCATGTCATAGCGGTAATTAAGCAACTCGGAAACGTCGGTGTTGCATGGTTAGCAAATAATATTGATGTTTTCGTTTGCCCGTATCTCAAAACTCCGCTACTTGGTCTAGGACTACGACATGGATCGCAATTTATTCATTTGCGATTCATGAAATTGGAGAAGACACTCATCGAGCTATCACCGGACCACTGGGGATATTTTTGATCTGGCTAGGCTTGGCGCTTCTAGTAATCGTTCCATCACGCCAATATCGGGGATATTATGGTCCTACAGGTATGGTATTCAATGCCTTTCGTGCTAGTTCCCTCACATGTTTATTATTAAAAACTAGGGAAATGGTGTTGGATCACGGCAGACTGGGGCACACAAAGAATTGTAACTGAGTACTTATGGTTTTGGGTGTGTGTAGTTGTATCTCTGTGTGTATATGCGACAATCCGGGTTTTAGCTCATCGTCGACAACACCAACCACACGCATCTAACAACGGACGCTCTCACCGAAACAGTACCGCGTCGGGGACTTACACATTAACAATGACAACCACCGCACCAAAGATGGCACCACCCAATAGACTCGAGATCAGCGACCCACTTTTTCACGATGTAAGTTTCTGTGACTCCACCCAAACTGTACGAAGACAGATGCGCATCTAACAAATTGACAGGCTCCTACTGCGCGCCTGGAAAGGGTACCCACAACGGCGGTCGTTAATACCAAGAAGAAGGCAACAAGGATGCTACTGTGGGTGTTTACGGGATTTTAACTGGGTCAATATCGCTCAACTTGCTTATCATAGGTATCCGTTGGGTAAGCTCCTTCCTATCTCTTGAATAACTTTGGTGGTATCTAACGTCTTTGAATACAGCATACGGATTAGCCATAATCCCACAATCAATAATTAGGTTTCTGCAATTCAATGGAACACATATACCCACCTCAGTCACAGTGTTTGGCGCTTGCTTTCTTGCCCTCTCAGGACTATTTAACGTTATATTGTATCGCAGTAAGTACCTTTGTATTCTAAATGACCAGGAGGCTCTCATTAAGTTTAACATTAGTAACCGAGCGTGAATGTGGAATCCCTGATCCACATCACACGCCCCGCTATCGTCCAGGTGAGAGTCAGTTTCCTTGACATATACAAAGCTAAATTATGCTCTAAAATTGCTAGAGAGTGCGGTGGTTTGAATCACTTGCAGGACGAAGGAGAGCCCAAATCTACTTCTCAGATATTCAAGGCACTGAATATTTCTCTTCTCCCGTGTTTTCGATTTGGTCTGCCTCTGTTTCTAACTATCCTGAACGATATAATTATATGCCCAAAGTACACAATTGTCATATTTATTATTAGACCAAGAGTGACCAGGCTGCCGTTGTCTAAACGAATCCGGGGGTAGGAATACGGGACTCGAAAAAAAGGCTCAGTGTCATAAGGTGATAAGACTCCCGCGTTCAGATCGTGGCTCTCTGACTCGTGTTTTCAGCAACGAGGTGCCATCAATGCACCAAAGTTATACAATAGGCCCATATCTGCGCTCGCAAGCCACGCCCACTGCACGTTCGCAAGGAGGGTTGACAGTGTCCGTAACCCTAATTTTGAGTTAGTCTGATGCTTATCCAGTAGCCACAAAGCCGGGCGCTTCGATCATAGGCTACTGGAACTCAATGAGAACTTGACATTTCACGCTGTGCATATACGAGGGTCGCATGTCCTTGACATTTCACCAGCCTGCTGCGGAATTAATCCCCGAATGAAGGGTAAAAATAATACTATTCAGTTCCATGAGAGTGGGACCAAAAAACCTGCGCTATATGTCTTGCCAATCGTTTGCTCGCCTATGGGTTGTCTCGGAGATCCCCGTGTTGACATTCGGACAGACGTACCAGCCAAGAATATCAGGTTGACGCTTAGGGACGCAATAGAGTTATTAAGGTGGTTTACGGGAACATGTTGCCTGGTAGGAGTAAACAGATCGACTAAGCTCATAAGAGCGTCGGAGCACAAGAATTCAGTAGAGTTTGTTTAACAGAAGCGGAGTTTTTGCCATCGATTTCGTCACTAGATGGACTTAAACAACACCTCCGGTGTGCTCAGCCGTGTAGCTTTTTGATTACAGAGCTCAGAATCGCAAGAACAGGGTGACGAACTTACGGCCGGGTGACGGGTTGTGATGCTTGTGAATTGTTGCGCGAGCTCATGTGTATACTGACCGACCGATTCTCGGCCCACCACCTCCGCGCCTTGCATTTATTCCGTGTCAAAATCGATCCGACATGACAAGCCGGCGCTCAAGTGCTGGGAACAGCGGCTAGACCTACATAGCATCGATCCGAGCAAACCTTTGAGTTGAACAGCTCCGAAAGATCCTTTGACTCAAACTGCTCTGGCGAGGCACTTCGGCCGATCCTGCCAGAACGTGCGAGCGCTGCGTGTTCCTGAGGGTGCTGTCCAGCGTTGTTCCAAACCACCGCTGGCACTGGCATGAAACCACTCGGCACCATAACTCATTTCCTGCCCCGGCGGAACACCTTTCATCCATCATAATATCCTAATGGTAGATGTGGATTTGCGGCAACTGCTTGGCTCTAGGTAGCTAAATAACCTTTTTTTTTTTTTTGCTCGTTTGACCAAGTTCATCCCCAGTTTGAAAGTTTAGCGGATTATGTTAATACCACAAATTTTGATCTCTACCATCGCCCGAGGACAGAGCCAAAAATGACGAACACATATAGGAAGCCTTTGGACAAAATTCTATACCATAGTTAGTAATGCCATGTTTCTCGTTGTGGGTTGTCACGGTGGACCTCTCTCGCGCGCCTGGCGCTTACCTGTGTCCCATCCCGGCTCATGCGACTCCGCAAGCACCGTTCCCTACCTCTAACGATCCCAAGGAATGGGACTCCTGTGGAGGTGCGCCCACGATTTGATATAATGTGTCTTGGCAGTTCTGTCTATATAACTATTTTGAATATATATGTACACTTGATGCACCTCTGCGTCCACTCGGGAGACCGAGTACTTACTTGTCGAGCCGACTGGTCATTTTCATATAGGATTAGGCTAAAATATATAGATATATTTTCATGCGCATTCGTCGACCTAACTCTCGTGAACTTACGCCTAGGAAGTTCAGGTCTAGAGCTAGGTTCAACAGTGATTTTTAGGCTGTGGAGGGTGGTTATGTATTTTACGCACATATGTTGAGTCTGGGCTTCTACATTACCCATTTTTCTACCGGGTGGTTATTAGGTACATCTTATACCTTTTACGGATCTATCTTTTGCTCATCGCGTCCCGGTGGTCAGCGGCCGTAACCCGGCAAGTCCCACACGTTTGGTACTGTAACGCTCCACCCACGTCGTTAATGACGATCGCGAGCTCCGAACCAGTTCTGAACCAGTTCCGAACCACCATGCCACCTCCTTCAAACTCTTCAGCTCTGCATCTCAAAGTTCTCCGCAACCCATTTAGGATATTCAAGCTTGAGCCATCGGCGCCCTTTCCACTAGCACTGCTCGGAGTCGTCCAAAAGCCCTCGACCACTGAGTTTATGTCGATCACTCGAAACTCGGGGGAGGTGTCTGTGGTGACTGATCACATATTCGATAAGAGTGACGAGCTTGGTATATGCGAGGAAGGAGAGAAATGGAGGTGTATCAGAGTGCAAGGACCAATGGAACACAGTAAGTTTCTCACGCTCCGAGTCCGGGTATGACTCATGTCTATGTACATAGGTTTAACTGGGATCATGGCGGCACTGACTACGCCACTCCGAGATGCAAAAGTGCCGATATTTGCACTTTCCACTTGGTATGCACGGAACAAAGACCGACTTTGGATCGACTGACGGGGTGCCCTGTGTGTAGGGACACGGACTGGCTGCTTGTAAACGAAGCGTTACTCGGAAAGGCGACCGAGGCGCTGTCTGCTGACGGATGGGTCTTCGTCGCGGGGTAGAAGGCCCGCCCCAATGTGTACAAATTAGGCGATTTTGGGGACGCGCGTGGTGAATGGCCTGAAGAGCCTCTTTTTGATCCCTCTGACCCTGTACCGAGCTACGCATCGGCGATGACAATGGACATTACGACGTAACTTGTACTTCACAACGTCATCCTCCCGTATAAAATATACACTCCCCGCCGGTTGGATGTCGTACCTCCTTGGTGACGGCGCTGAAATTTGGTGCGAGACAGTGGTCAATACATTAAGCGCTGAATTCTGTATGACGTAATATATCACCTCCTATTCGAGGATCTCCTTTTTGACGACGATATCAGACTCTCTGGCCGGATTCGCTCCACTAGAAAACACGAGGCCGGCTACGCCAAATGGGTGGGTCAGTTATGTTTTGTTTTTGTTCGAAGGCTAATAGGTTGTGGCAGAACCACGTTCCGTTCCTGCGTTGAACCTCACCCAGTCGAGAGATTCTGCGCCGTCCACCCCTAAATCCTCTCATATTGCCACTCTACCGGAATCTCCTGTTTCTCCTCTTGCGCCTCGTTCTTCTTCTCCTGCTCGGCCGCTGGCAACTCCGACTTCTTCTCGTGCACCTTCCCAACTTCGTATACGCGAATCGCGACCTCCATATCTTCCATTTCGACGAATTTCCTTGCCTGCAGCACCCAACAACAAACGAGACAGCGTAGCTAGTATCTTCAGCGTCGATTCTGTACAGGAACGCGAGGAACATGATGACGTGCCACACGGAGTGGTCAGCGCAAGCCTGCCAACCGAGTCTAGCATGCCCGACATGGGCCCGGCACTCGTGTCTCCCCCTCCGATCCCCATTCCTGGCTCATCTGCGACCTCTTCTCCCTCTCGTCGCGTTATTCTTCTCCCTCCAACCTCCCCACCTGTGACTCCGAGTCGAGTCCGACCAAAGTCGACGTCGGCTCAGAATGCGAATCGGACTGGGGCGAATCAAGGAAGGCCGGGTTTGGCGGGGAAGAGTAGTCGACGACGGTTGAGCAGGGCGCAAACTGGGGAGAGGAATAAAGAGCGGGAGGAGAAGCGCGCTAAGGTTCTTCGAGAGTTGTTGGAAACCGAGCAGTCATACGTTGAGGGGCTTGATCTCGTGTATAATGTGAGCAGATTGTGATATTCAACAGAGAACATTATTAACTAAATAATCACAGCACTTTCTTGCCCCACTCATCGAATCACTCACCTCCCCCAACCCGCTACTTACCCACTCGGACCTTCAAGTTGTTTTCCCAGGGTTCATCGATATACTCAACTTTAATCACTCTTTCCTCGCCGACATACATTCTGCACTGCTTCCCGCCTTCAGCAACTCGAGCGATGCCATTCTAAACGCCAACGCTTCATCCACCTCACTGGGCGGGCCGAGCTTCCCAAATGAGGCAGCTGGGATTCTTCTCCGCCAACCCGCCGGACTGTCTGGCTCTCCCTCATCATTTATCAATCCTTTCCCCGCTTCGACCTCCCACACTGGTTCCTCTTCCCACGTCTACTTGGCCTCTGGCGCGGACCTCTCCTCGTCCGTGATACAGGAGGACGTCGAACAAGAGACCACACCACCACCAATCTTAAATCTCGCTCCCCTACTCGCTCAACATGTGCCATATCTGAAGCTCTATAAACCATTTGTTACGGGCTTTCCGGCCAGCATGGAGAGACTGGCAAAGCTGAGCGGTGCGTGTTATTTTGTTCGTGTGCACGTGACCTGGCGCTGCTCCTCTTTCCTTTTTGGGATTATATTAAATAATTTGTTTTTGTAGCGAATGAATCGTTTCGTGTTTGGTTGCGAGAGAAGGAGAAGGATCCGACGTGCGGGATGTTAGGTTTAAGAAGTTGGTTGTTAACCGTGGTACAGCGATGTCCGAGGTACTTGATGCTCGTCAAGGTGAGGTTGTTGTATCCGGATCTGTGCGGCGACGAGCTAAATTGGGAGAATAGGATCTCGTCAAGCACACTGGGGAGGAAGACGAAGGCTACCAGGAGCTTGTTGATGTATTCGCCCTTCTCTCCAGAAGTGAGATTCTCCATATGCCCCACTTTACCCTAGGCTCATCCGCTTTTCGCAGTTACTGGGTCACTCAATACCTCACTTGCGGACCATACAGCTGTACTAGCCCTGCTGGACCTCCAACGCAATACAACCAGCCTCCCACCGGGATTCTCGTTCGTTGCTCCAGGACGTGCGCTCCTACGGCGTGGCCGATTAAGGATGTCGGGCCAAGAGGTGATGCGTATTTCAGGCAAGAGGGACGCTATCAGGCGTGTAGTACTGGAGGGCGAGGATAGCGGCGAACGGGAAGTCCTATTATTCTCGGATTGCATGATCTGGTTGGAACGGGAACGGGAATGGGGCATCTCGAGTGCCGCAGGAGTTGGAGGTGGAGGTGGGGTACGGCACAGCGGGGTAGGAATTGGACGGCCGAGTGAAGCTCTACGACGGCCGACGATTGGGCGGACAAGGAGCAAAAGCGAGGCAGAGCTTCCGACGATGAAGAGTTCAGGGTCTGTTGCAAGTGGGACGAGGGCCGTGTCTGGATCGAGCAGTGCGTTCGTGAGGAGTGCGAATGAGAGGGCTAGAGAGGGGGACCAGGGGAGACCGGTGGAGGCGGCGGGACCTGGGGGACGGGCGAATCCGTTAGGGGATCCTACTCGTAGATCAGGCGGGCAGGTTCAACAAAGGTCTGGAGGAGAGGCTCCGCGACGGCCTGTTGGGATGTTGGAACATAGTCCGTCAACGGAGGAGCGGTGGAAATTTCGTGGGAAGGCGGGATTGATGGATATTGATGTTGTCATATCGCCTCGGAATCCTCTGCAGATCGATTTCCTGAGCCCGGAGAGGAGCTTTGCGCTATACACAAGTGAGTCGACTTTGAGTTGGTATATGCGGCGACCTGGAGCTGAAATTTCGACAGATTCCTATGACGAGCGAGAGGAATGGATTGGTGTGATTCGGTCTGCCAAGGCCACACTACTAGCTGACTTCAACATTACACACCCTGACTCGACGTTAACGAGCTCCAGTTCTACGACTCATTTACGGCGCGCACTTCAAGCGTTACCATATCCTCCCGGAGAGGCTACGATTCGAGCAGCACGTGGAGGGAGGACGGCTAGGACGGCTATTCTCCGCAGGGGCAAACTGGGAGGAAGACAGGGGATCTTATTGGAAGATAACGAAGATCCATCCGCGGAGGATGAAGCCACGTCATCTGGCTGGAGTGCTCACGCCAACGAAACGAAGCGCAAGGAGCGTCGTGGTCGAGTGGAGCACTTTGTTCCTGCGATCTGGATTCCGGACAACGAGTCGACCGTGTGTATGCGCTGCCAGTCTGCGTTCGGGTGGAGGAGACGGAGACATCATTGTCGGCTTTGCGGAAGGGTTGTATGCGCCGATTGTTCCCAGAAGGTGAGTTATATTGATGAGATCTATATTCAGAGTGCTGATTTTCGAGTAGAGTTTCTTCATTATGGACCCCGCGAATGCGGATGCCCCGAAATCGCGAAAGCCAGAACGGGCTTGTTCGCTCTGCTACGAGACGGTCTTTCCGATCCTACACTCGTCCAATGAGTCGCTAGGTGCTAGTGCAAACCGAGGAGGGGAGACGATAATGCCAACCCGAAACTCTCCCGCTCGACCTCGGATTCTACACCACTTGATCTCAACTTCGCCCGTGACGACGCCTGCCGTCGAGCGAGCTTCGAACGGGATGCTGGCTTCCCCGTCTACAGCTGGAATGGGCACTTCTCCATCTCCCTCGGGGGCGACAGGCATCAGCTCCGCCAGCTCGCGGTCCGATGCCCGCTCTCCTCGATCTCCTCACAACGTAACATTCGCGAACCTGCCAGATATGAC